>JBAMJV010013420.1:0-25201 GCA_037951105.1 Echinarachnius parma
CCCCTAATGGACAAACGACTTTTTGTGAAGTTGGTCGACAATCGGACAACATTGAAGTTGCCATTGGAACATACTTGGCTTCTCGAGATAAAACTGAAGTAAACAATTATAAAATTGAATGAAAAGGTGTTAAAATGGACGGGAAAACCTATATTAAACCTTTATTTTGGTGCCGGGATCATAGCAAATGAATTGTGTAGCTACAATATTGTATAAAAGCCTGAGATAAGAAACATCAAAATCGTACCCATCTGATTGATCAACCAGTTTAGTGCTCCACTTTTGATTTAGATAAATCATATTTGTGTATTCCAGCTAAAACCATGTTAGTAATCAGATGTATAATCGTATAATCGTAAAATAAGGAATGTGATTATAAAGATTACGTCATTATATTTAATGTATTTCACAATCTGAAACCCCTGCTTTAGCATCAATTTGTTGTTTTTGTTTACTCTGATGACCAAAAGAAGAACAACATTCGAGGATTTAGTTTGTATTAAAATGGTATGATTATGATAAGCTAAAATAAAAGACGTGACGAGATGTTCAGGGCCCATATTCATAAAACCCCACTAGCTTAGTTTTACGCCACGTCTATATTTGTGCTATGTTTTAAATACACACTGTTTTAGTTGCTAATTAATTAGAGTCAATATAACTACCTAGCTATAATAGCAAGGCTTACACAGCCAAACCTAATTGGGTAGGCTACTAGGAAAACACTCATCCACAGTGTTCACTGAACACTGACTGTATTTCACATTGTGGACCACAAAGTTAAATTCGAGCGTTTTCACAGCCGAAAGCCAACTCACACTGTGAACACACTGTGAACACACTGAGAGGGAAATATTGCCACAGTGTGAAATTGCCTGCGTTCACAGCGTGTAAAAAGGTGTGCTCACACTGTGAATCTCAGCAATTTCACAGTGTGTTCACAGTGTGTACACAGTGTGAGTTGGCTTTCACACTGCGAAAACGCTCGAATTTAACACTGTGGCACATACTGTTCACACGGTGGATGAGTGTCTTCTTTCTGGCATGGAATGACTGTTGCTGACTAAACTGTGTGATCTGAAATTGAGTTATAGTAGCATGGAACTAGGATAGCGGGCTTGTATGGCCTTGTCTACATGGTCAAACTGCCCCGCTCTTCGCACTAATCGACCCGGGTTCGAACCCAGGCTGCGTCTATCAGATCGGGTCCATGATCTGATGGTGACGATAAAGGGCGGACCCAGACCTAATAAGCGCTTTAAGCCCGGCGCAGACAGAGCCGACTCGACCCGATTCGACTGGTTTTCAGCCTGATTAACTCAGTATGCGCTGCCTCATGACTCCGGTTATGCCAGTCAAGTGCCAGTCGGAGGTCATTCGAGGCCGATTCAACATGTTGGATCGGCTCCGACTGAGCGAAACTGACTCTAGCCTGACTGAAAACCAGTCGGATCAGGTCGAGTCGGCTCTGTCTGCGCCGGGCTTTACAATGATATTATTACCCTGGCCGGTCATAGGATATCAATGCAAACCAGCAGACATTGTGTGCACCATATCCACTCCCTGGGGAGCATTCCTTCCGAGCGGCTCATGGGCATTGAGAAGATCTGTCACATATAAATGCTTCCACCACCTACCGGGTCCCCATTTATTCACGTGGGTAGAGAGCAGCAATGTAGATACATTGTCTTGCTGAAGGACAAACACAGTGGATGGGGTTCGAACTCGGGATCTCATGATCGGAAAGCGCGCGCTATGGTAACCAATCTCGCCACACCACATCACGAGTCATGCACTGGGACTTGTAGGTGGACGTTATGATAGTGTGGTCCAATCATTAACAGCAATAAACGCCAATGGGTGTAAATATGTAGTGCCATATAATATCAGCTCGCCCCTGCGTTCACGAATTATGCGTGTAAAATAGTGCGGGGGCCTTGACAAAAGCTAGCAGCCTCCATGAAACAAAAATGCTATGACAACATGAATTGTGTGGAGACTATAATTTGCAATTTTGCATGCATGCAAAGTGTCATGCGCAAGTCTCTGCTTGTTAATGGTAGTATTAAAAGCTGTAAGCGCAGCAGTTGAGAAATATATATGCAATTTATTGTTTACTAGTGATCTTTTGCCATGAATGAGAACATTATTTTAGTTTCACTTTCACTTTCCACCACCACCTCCACCTCCACCACCACCACCAGTCCACCACCACCACCACCACCACCACCACATTCACCACCAACACGTATACAAATCGTAGACAAGGTTCACAAACCAAATGGAAAAGAATATGGTTTGACAGAATTAATTATAATTATCATCAACTTTGTAAAAGAAAGCAATAATTATAGTTATGATTTATATTCAGAAAACAAACTAGCTAGAAATACAGTACCCATGGTTCAGTGGAGTATAGCGTGGTCGGACTGATTGAAGGGAACACAAATTATTAGGGGCACACCTTATGTTTTTCTTTCTATCAAAAATGTTAATCAGGTAACAAAAATGTTTGGGTCAAATTAATGTATTAGGGGAGGGGCACGTACGTTACACCCTCCCCACCCCACCCCGTAGCTACGTCACTGTCAGTGTACGACTACAAATCACTCAGTCTGCCATGGCATACATAATATGTGACCAGCTAAAGCAAAACCCGGTAAAAATCAAAATGTAGATTTTCATACCATTACAAATGCCTCATCACAAGCGAAGATATGATCATTTCAAGTTTACAATTATAGGTCTTTTACACACATTGTGTGAACTTAAAATGCCCATTTCCTCAAAACATGCATTACCGACAAGTGCCGGGTTTTGCTATAGACGGTCACATATATTTGTCGCTGTATATTTTCATAGCCGACTGGATGTATGAAGTATTCGTGCATGTGGTTTATGACAAGTTTTCTTTCCTTGGTATAATGCCTGCACAATTACATTACAAACTTATCGCTATAACTCCACCATGCTCGAAAGGAATGACAAATTACAAATGACTTAGTAAAAAGCCTGTTAACATTCAAAAGGAGCCGTTAAAACTCAAGAGGGCGCTCTCTTAAAACTCACTAGGTTTCAACCATTTAAAATAAAATATTGTGCATGTGATGTTTTGTTGAAATAGTAATTAGATAGAGAGATAATCAACAACTATTAAAAAAACCTCTTTTGTAAATTTTACAAAAGAGGAAGCATTTTTAATTTTTTTAACGGCTGGTTCAAAATTATCGAATAATTGTGGGGCCCCACAATTATTACAAATAGTTATATTTATGGATATTTCAGCCATTTCTGAACCAATTTTTATCAAAAAAGTTTATTCTGTCATTAAAATTGTATGCTCTTCAAATTTGACACTCAGTTTGTCGATTATCTCGCAAAAAAAATAATTTGTGTAGCGCCCTCTATAACAAAACTCAACTATCCCTTTAAACAAACGAGAGAAAATACAAGAAAATAATATGATACTGCGAGGAAAAGGAGAAGCAGGAGGATTGTTGGAGCTTAAAGGGATAGTACAGTTTTGGTTTAAAGGGCGCTTCATTAGACATTTTTTTGTGAGTTAATGAACAACCAATTAGTCGAAAATTTGATAAAACACACAATAAAATTTGTTTGATTAAAATTGGTTTAGAAACAGCTGAAGTATCCATAACTTAATTTTAGTAACCAATATACTACAATAACGTGCAAATTATCAACAAAATGTTGAATAGTTATAATTCAATGGTACTTAAATTATAGAAAACATATAAAGATGTAAAGTTAGAGGGCTGTTTTCATTTAAAAAGCAGCCGTTATAGACACCTGAAAGTTTTAACAATGTCTTTTTATCAAAACATGTGAATGTGATGTTTGGATAAATGACTATTTAATAGAGAGATCATCAATACAATTTTAAAGCCACTTTGGCACATGTTGAATAATGTGTAGGCTTTATTATTTTTTAAATCAAATTGTCGAATGAATGTGGGGCCCGCATTTATTTAAATCGGATATATTAATGGATATTTCTGCTGTTTCTAGACCGATTTTGATCAAATAAAGTTCATACACTTTTAAAAATTGTGTGCTATCTCAGATTTACACTTAGTTTTTTCATTTTGTCACATTTTCTTTTTGAAGCGCCCTCTAAACCAAAACTGTACTATTCCTTTAAGTAGTGTGGGACTTTCAGAAAGTGTTCCCCATCCAATACACTATGCCCACCTGTTGATGATATGCCAAAGGCAGCAGCTGCTAAATTGTACAGTGTGACCCCAATTAGACATTTGAAATTGTATTTCAAATTCAATCAACTACAAACTAAATTAGTTGTCATACTTTCATTGATTGTTTATCAGGCTTTTCTTTGTATGAATAGTCCAAGGAACTTGCTTGATCAGTCCAAGGAGGTACTAGATCAGTCTATGCTAACCATTTCCTTCGAAATCCTTCTTTCCGTTTGTTTTCTTCCACCTCTCGGGACTAGCTTAATGTCTTTGCTGGCTGCATATTACCCACACGACATCACCGCTAATTATACACTATAAATCAATAATATAATACGGTCTACTGTCTTATTTCATATCCTGATAGTACTTTCGAAGTTTTTATTTAATCTTTGTTTTCTCCTTTTCCCTTTTGTCACGTCCATTTGTCCTCTTTCGAAAGTCGGCGGTTTTGAGAACGATTCCAAGTTTATATGTCATTAATATACTTTTGTTTTAATTGGTCCAAGGTCACTGTTGGTTGCGTATATATACCTAAATACCTCATACATTGTAATATGTTTTTGTAATTAGATAACTGGAGTTGTTTTTTTCTCCTTTTCTTTCACTTGTTTATTATGGTCAATGGCTGCTACTAACATAACATGCCTCGTCCAGGTTACGAGCTGCAAATCATTATTACGAACATGCGGCCCGAGTTAATCTTTATTGCTTTCGTTTTTGTAAATGTTGTTTTTATGATATTTGTTCGTTATCTTTCTTTCCATCTTTTTTTCCTCTCCGCAATCTGTCGGGAGTATCACAAAATGTCCCCGAAGGATGTGTTTTACCCACATGTTCATATTGACTCGTCCAGGTCATGAGCTGTTAATCATTATCATTAATATACGGTCCGACTACATAACTTTATTGCTTTCGTATTTGTATTAATCTTCACTTTCTTCTTTTTTCCGTCACTTATTCTTGCCAATCTTTCGAGAATCCAGGATTTTGTAAACATTTTCCCTTGTCACTTGTTTAAATGAGGTCAAACAATTAGTCTCTAGCTGCGCGGTGGTATCACCTCAAAGGTTTCGGTAATCTCTCTGTACAAATATTGTATTTGTCCGTGTAAGAATAACTACAATATTGTTGGAATATTATGCTAAATCAGTTAAACTCTGCTATTGACCGATATAGTTTGATGGAGGGACGCATTCGTTTTTATCCGTAGAATCCAAATTACAGAGTTGTTCGATCTGATATTTGTGTGTGTTACATTCATCCCCATCCGTCAACTGGAAACTGTTCAGACGTCTTGTAAAAGAGGGACAGTCCCTTTCAATTGTTCAGTACGCCTTTTTTGTAGCATTTCTTTTAAAATACATTTTCTTGATATTTCATAATACCTGTACATAAATTACATATACTAGGAAGATTAGCTGCTACAAAGTACCGGATGCCTTCTTATTGTTATGGTATACGGTTATGATTTGATAGTCTAATATATTTGTTAATACATTCTAATTGAAATTCCTTTTCTCCGTTTGGTAATTAATACTATTTCTTTGTCCCAATTAAAGGTGCAACTGTAAAGTGTCAGATATTGCCCAAAATGACATTTGAGACTTCAATCCTATACCAAAATCATTGTAAGGTATGTCCAAATGATGTGTGAAAGTTTCATTGAAAAATAACACTGCTTTCCCGGTTAAAAAAGCGAAAATATGCGTCAGCTTTTTACAACAAATTACTGTATGACGTTTTTGAGGTTTATGACCGTTCATTAACGGTCTTGAGCTGAATGATAGATATCGTCATACTAAAGGGGCATTTGTAAAAAATCTAACCCTATTTCATTCTTCTCTTACCATAAGCTAAACAACACGGTAGAAGAGAAACGAGGAAGCACCAAGTAATTTTCGTGGAGTTAGACACTTTACAGGCATCATTCTAATCCCTTAAGAATTAATAAATTAATCCCTTTAATTCGTTGTTGCTTTCCAATTGTATATTCACCTTTTACAATTCCTGTCTTTATTTCTACTGCTCAAGTCTTCTCGAGTTCGTGATTTCCAGAAATGTTCCTGTTTCACCTCGTCACGGCGGACAATGTCCTCTTTTTCGGAATTCTTTTTATTATGTGCTGGATTGATTGCAGAATGTATCCGATGACCGGGGTAATAATATAATTGTAAAGCGCTTAGAGATGATTATTAATCGCGACAGGCGCTATATAAATCGAGGATATTATTATTATTATTCTTTCGATGCTGAAAGAACGTTCACCCTTTTCACCTGTTTATCATGTCAGCTCCGTTGGTTGATGTCGCCACATTGTTCTACCCCACTGCGGGGATGGAAGTTAAGGGGTAGTCCAGTTTTGGTTTAGAGGGCGCTTTAAGAAATGTGAGGTAGCCTATACAGACTGTCCCAGAAAAAAACGAAACCGGGTTTCATGGCAGAAATTTTATGTTATAATGAATAATTTCCTTGATGATATATGTCTGAAAATCTCTCTGTCTCTTCTTTCATTTGATATACAACTTATGGCACATAATTCACGCATGACTGAATTAGAACGATGGAAAGTGGTGTTACCAACCTTCTATTTGCACGCAGAAATTGCAAGTTTGGGTGGGGTTTTGGGGTGCGTTTTAAGGGTAGTAAACGTACTTATTTTGAAAAAGGACGAACACAGCATAACAATTCATAATTTTATCTTTTATATGACACCTTGTGATTAAAAAAAAAAAAAATTATGCCAGAGAACGAGTCAAATGAAAACATGCTTGATTCCAGCCCAGATGAGTAACTTTCCTGATCTAGCCTGTTTCCCATGTTTTCCCTGATCCCCATGTTTGTGTAAATTCACTCATGCATCAAAGTCCATTGTCAGCTGCTAAGTCAGGAAAGCTGAGCGACTTCTTACTCAACTTTCACTTATTTTGGCAGAAATCACGCATGTTTTCATTTTACTCGTTCTCTGGCATAAATCATTTATTTTTTTAGCAAAAGGTGTCATGTAAAAGATAAAAATATGAAATTTTATGCGGTGTTTGTCTTTTTTTAAAAATAAGTACGTTTACAACCCTTAAATCTCACCCAAAAAACTCACTCAAACTTGCAATTTCTGCTTGCAAATGGAACTTTGGTAACACCACTTTCCATTGTTCTAATGCAGTCATGCTTGAATTATGTGCCATACGTTGTACATCAAATGAAAGAAGAGGCACAGAGCTTTTCAGACATATATATATCATCAAGGAAATTATTCATTATGACAGAAAATTTCTGCCATGAAACCCGGTTTCGTTTTATCTGGGCCAGTCTGTATAACGAACAAGTAAATGTAAAATTTGAAAAGCTGCGTACGAATTCAGAAATGTCCACTTTTTATCGGTCTAGGCCATCTAAATGAATGGTCTCAGAAAACGATCGGTCTTGTTGATGACCGCCCCCTTGCATACATTGGTTCCCTTTTTAAATTTACGCACCCCCTTGAAACAAAATACTTGCTACGGGCCTTATCAGTTGGTCGATTTCCTTCCGTCATACGTCATGATTTTATCTGTTATGCTTGTTTGTTTGTTTGTTTGTTGTTTTTTGGGGGAGGGGGGGTGGGGGGGGGGGGGGGTATCTTTCGAGACTCCTTGACTTTCAGAAGTTTTCCCTTTCCCTTGTCTATGATTGGTCCATGTGACTACATACTCCACACATATACACTAATATATATTCTTTTGTATTCTCGTCTGCCATTATGTCATAAATCTAACTTATTTTCTACATGGCTTTGTCTTGTTTTTGTTCTCTTTCGAGACTTCTGTTTTTCTTCATGCATACATGATCTTTTTCTGAACTCCCCTTTTTGCTTTTTGTGTTCTCGAATTTTGAGAGTGCTGGATTACTTTCACTTGTTTCTGATTGGTCAATGGCTGCATGTTTCACTTAACACAGTGATATCGCATATAATGGTAAATATATAAATATGATTTGCACTACAATAATATTTCACAATTCGTCGTGAACTTTTCCGAAAGACTGAACACTTTGCGCGTTTATATTATTCTTGTCGGATCCAGTAAGAAGGGCAAAATATTATTTTTTAAAATCAGATTTCACAGGTATTGGAGTACTTGGTGTTGAATCTTTCTTATTTTCTTGTAGCAGTTTTAGTTCTAGAAATTCTCTTAGTAAAATTTACTTTACAAGGATAAAACACCAAGCAAAAACATCACAAAATTTTCAGAAATAACCAATACATAAGTATATTTTTTAAGTCCTTGCTGCAGCTAAAATAAATGGGAGATTACGGAGGAAAGCTATCTTTGGTCTTCAGATATCCATCGCATTAGATGAGTTCGCTAATTATTGTATATTCATATTTCTACGCCTAATTCCTTGCAGGTGGTAATCGCTGTCTGATTCTATTAATATGGCGGTCGGTTTCAAGCATGCTGTCCTCACTATCCTCGTCATCATCGTCGATATCATCGCAAGAGAGCCAGTGATTGTCGAAGCTGTGACACTGTCATCAGGAAGTTCGGACCCCAGCGGTCAT
This sequence comes from Echinarachnius parma, assembly GCA_037951105.1. NCBI lineage: Eukaryota > Metazoa > Echinodermata > Echinoidea > Clypeasteroida > Echinarachniidae > Echinarachnius > Echinarachnius parma. The sequence continues at coordinate 8,752 of JBAMJV010013420.1, forward strand.
CCGACGACGACCGACGTCGATGACCAACGGACACCATCCGACCTGGAGCAGATTGAGATGCTTCGAGATCGAATCGCAAAATTGCAGGTGAGTGCATTTCTTTAGTTGCCACAAAGCAGGCGGCGGTGGTACGAGTGACATTGTGCTCTGCGATTAAAGGTATAGTACAGTTTATTTTTGAGGGCGCTTCAAGAAATATTTTTGACGGATTTTGAGGGCGCTTCAAGATATAATTTTGTTTTGGTGGTAATGAATACCTAACTGTAATTTTTTGAAAAGGACATCATTCAGAGAAAAAATACATAATTTGTATAAGCAAAATCGGTTCAAGATAAGTTGAAATATCGTTTGATACATGTACATTATATGGAAATTGAATAAATTTTGGGCCAAGCATTTATTCAATTCAGTGGTAGTGGAAACCAAATGCATATTGACTTATGTAGTGTACACATACATAGGCATAGGAGGCGGGGGCTTAGGGGCTGCAACGTCCCTAAAGTTTTTAAAACCGCCATATTCGGGCAAAAAACTCCTGAAATTCGGGCTAAACCATGCCACTTTCGGGCAAAACCAATCATACTCGAGCAAAACCATGTCATATTCAGGTAAACCTTGTCATATTCGAGCAAACTCATGTTACATTCGGGCAAAGTCATCTTATTTTTTGGCAAAACCGTCTCACATTCGGGCAAAATCGTGTGATCTTCGGACTAAGCCATCCAAAGCATATAATTTTTAATAAGGTGAGGAGCCTTTTTGTTTGTTTTTTGCTTGTCAGGTGAAAAGTCGGGTAGGAAAAATATTAGAGCAAAAACCTCAGCCCCCTAAGAAAAACGTTCCCCTACGCTCAATTTGTAAACTTTTTGACTTAAAGGACCTATAGCGTCTAGATGGCCTAATTTTCACAATTCGGCTCTCTATGTGTAATTTTTCCTGAAGAAAAAGAATTTGGCAGTCATTTCTCATGAAATCAATCAATTTTGGGGTAATTAGTAAATATCTAATTGTCCTGGGAACGCCCCTTTTAAATCGCCAAAATGTGACGTCATCTAAAGTACGGACTAATGAACTAAATTCTGTAGATGACGCGTCATGACGTAAGCCAATGAATTGTCAATCGCATGTCAATCACGCTGCCGATTCTGGACCCTAAATGTGGGTGGGGGCGTAAACTGGCTGCTAAATGAGATTTGGCATTAGAAAATTAGTCTTAAATCACTACTGTGTTTATTTTCATGGATTTTTTTTCGGCAGACCTATTTTACAAGTCATCAACTATGGAATAAGTGCCAAAGTACGTTGTATTCTTTAGGTCCTTTAATATGTTTTGTATATTATTTTTAAATATTTTGTTTTCTGTTTGCTAAGCCCCACCTCATAAAGGGATCATGTAACATTGTCCAAATCCATAAATCTTACTTACAAATCTAGTGGTTCATTTATACCGACTTCACAAAGATTCTAAGTTGAACTTATATTCTGAGTTGGACTTAGCATTATGATAGACCACCGTCCGTGAAATAAGACATAATATTTATTATTTAGGCAGACTTTCATGAAATGTTACGTCAAAAACATGAAATCTCCATGACAAAAGAAAAGTCGACGATTTTATCGAAATGTTGTCTTCTTCAAAATCCGTTTCAATAATTTTACAAAACTTCTAACATGACTAACGGCTTTCTATAATTTGTTAGACCAACCTAGAATAAAGTCTTCGTGAAACATCTATCCCCAGTATCATTCGCATTATATATATATCATATCATATCATATCATATCATATTATACCATATAAAATCATATCATAACCACAGAGTGACGTCACTGACATCGTCCAGTCTTTCTCCGCACTGGACATCGTTTCCAAGCACCCTTCGATGATGAGGAACCTCGACGTCGAAACACGGGATGGTGATCGTGATCATGATGGTGGTCGTAGTCGACCACGGCGGGACTTGGATGCGTCCATCGGTCTTCCGACAGAGGCACCGTCTTCATCGAACGTGCAGGGAGCGGGCTCCGGCGTCAAGTTCCCCAACTTCCCGGGGTATCTCGGACCCTATGGGGGCCCGATGTATTCAGGTATGATAGTTCAAGTACCGTAGCTCAACCAGTAACGGATCACTTTTCAGTGCACACAATTTCTTGCTAAGACAAATTATATTTCATGGACTATAATACATCGTTGGAATGCTAAAATGGTGTAGATTATGAATAATGTAGATTTAAATTCATTCCGCAGCTAATACCATTACGTTTCACCCAAATTAGAAAATAACCGCTTCTCAGGCCTGAGGAGAGGTTGAGAGATTCGTGCCTCTAGTAGAATTTTATCACCGTTTACACCGTTCTTATCGGTTTACTGCGTGTAACCGGAGGAGATTATCTCTATAATACCACTAGGTCTCGGGGGGCAGTTAACAGGGCATGGAATGTTGACGAAAGCTATTAAAATGGTTGAGTTGATTTCCACCGTGGTGGAGATCACGGCTAACTTAGTGAAACGTAATGGCAAGTCGCCTCCCGTTTTACGAACCCCTTACGCTCTGGCTCACTTGGTTTCAATTGAAAATTAATTGACCAATTATATTAATGTTTTCATCAAAGTGTTCGCCAATTGGCAATTTATATCCAGGGAAATTTATTTCTTAAACTTGCTTACTTCTGTTATCATGAGGTTTTAAAATATGGTAATGTTCCCTACGGAATGTTAGCAAAAATCAAACAAAAGCTAGAATTTTCATAAGAGTATCAAAATAATTTCATATTTTAAAGTTTAAAAATATCACAGATTTTAGCGGAATGCAATTGTTAGAGCAATACAAATTTATTCTGATCCTTCACTTTGGTTTTCAAGGTTTTGCACATTGTGTGATACATGTACTTACTGGTAGAGATTATTTCTACTTTTCATATTTGTAATATATAAGCCTACACCCAAACACCCCTGAATGCTGTAGAGTGTAATTGAATACCCATTTCTGTGTATATCATTCATAAATTCCAGATCCGTTGGCAAATTTCAATTTTTAAACATATTATGAAAATTGTGGATTTCTGATTTTTCTTGAAAATCTGAAATCTGAACATTTTGTCACTATATAGATGATACTATTTTAAGGCTAATTTCTCTCGTTCGCACGATGATCATGTATTAACTATGGTTCATCACTTAAAAAGGGCAATGATAAAGTTGATATAAGAAGCACATTCCTATTCCATTCATGAAAATCAAACAATTAGATATACCAATTAGGTAAACGTCTTCATGCAGCAATTTGGGTGGGTGATCCGTTCTTGGTTGAGCTAGTACTGTATGTTCAAGGGCTTGGTACGAACAGTCACGTCACGTTCACGTCACGTCACGTGAATGTTCTGTACCTTTTGTGAAACAGGTCACCCAAATCTACGAAGTGTTGGGTTACGTGACCCAACAGTTTGTAGATATATATATGCAATTCATGAAAGCTCACGTAAATTGGCGCTTGCGTAAAACAAATTAATGTAAATTGTCGTTGAGAAGAGACTAATTCTCGGTAAATTTAATCGTGAACGAACCCGTCCTACCTATACTGTAAATACCAATTATAGGCGTACACAGGCCTGGGGGCAGGGGGATGGACACCCCCTACCCCCATCCCCACCCCCTTACATAATTCAAGAAATGTCTTGGTCTCGGCCTCGAAATTTGTGACCGGTCCTGGTCTCGTCCTCGGCTGCGGTCATTTTCTACGGACACCCCCTACCCACACTCCCCCCGCTTACTTCAATTTGTCTGACGAAATATCCCCCCCTACACCCACCCCTTGAAAAAATCCTGGGTACGCCACTGCCTACAAGTAGCTAGTTTGAATTCAAATGTCAAATACATTAATTGATTTATTGAATATTGATTGGTTGGTGTGATTGTTTCATTATAATGATTGACTGATTAATTGATAGATTGACTCGATTCAATAACCATAAATAAACACTATTAATCAAATCATTGTTTTATGAGTGAGTTGCAGTGATCAATTGATCACTGCAACTCACTCACTCACTCATGCACATGCACATACAACGCCGTTAAGGGCCAGTACGCTCAGACGTCGAGCACGGGAACTTCAGGCGTATGCGAACTGAATTGTCCGCTGCGTGTAGCAATTCAGCTGGAAATCAACATTTGCCAAAATCCACGCACGACACGTCTTTAGAAATACTCCAATAACAAGACAAATAATGCAAGTGGTATGGTTGTACATTACCTAAATGACAGAACTGCATATTATCGTCTCAGATTACTCTGAATTATGCACGTACATATTATAAACATAATGATTGAAAAGATTTGATAAGGGGGTATCGGCATTTTCGTCGACATTTTTAAATCTCTTTGTGTGTGTATGTCTAGTCTTAGTAACAAGCGTTTGCAATTTAAAAAATCTTGATTAAACGCTCACGTCACGATTTGGTTAACGCGACACTTCGAGTTTTACCGGCATGGAAAACGACAAATTGTTGGGTCACTTTACCCTACACTTCGTAGATTTGGGTGACCTGTTTCACAAAAGGTACAGAACCGTTCACGTGATGTTAACGTGAACGTGACGTGACTGTTCGTACCAAGCCATGTTCAAGTGATCCATTTACTTCGTAACATTTATACAAAAATGTGATATTTGAAATCGTAATTGCATACCAATAATAATGCCAGGTACGTTTTTTAAAAGGAGTAGTGGCAGTAGAACACTGCATGTTTATACCTCGTGATATTTGTTTGTTGCGGTGGGGAGGAACACTGAAAACCTAACCTAGTCAGGCGCTGGCTGGACTAACCTTAAACTAGTCCGGCTGGTTAGTCCAGCTTGCCTGTTTTGACTAGGTATAAGGCTACATTTCATGCTGTACTAGTTAGCTGGACTAGGTAGAAGCTGATGGACTAATTGTTGATTAGTCCAGCTCATTTTACTAACGTAATTTGTGCCGCTGGACTAACTTATAAATTCGATGTGTCGAACGACCGACTAGCTTTGACCAGCCGGAGTAGTTTAAGGTTAGTCCAGCCGGACTAGTTTAAGGTTAGTCCAGCTAGCCGGACTAGTTTAAGGTTAGTCCAGCTAGCCGGACTAGTTTAAGGTTGGTCCATCTAGCCGGACTAGTTTAAGGTTAGTCCAGCCAGCGCCATGTCAAAAAGTTGCATACCGGTATATCTTTGTGTAGTGTGCTGTATATACAGTACATAGTACATGGTACATTGTACTTTGGCCGGCCCCATGCACTATACATTATGTACGACGTATACATTCTTCTTAATACTCTCGATGCGTGACGTGCGCTGACAATTAACCCCACGCCACACTACACGAGTTCCATAGACATACGAATTAACCTAACGCACGCGTATGACCTTTCACGTTGCATGTCGCTCGGAAAAATTCTTTTCCTCGGAATGTTCTCAGAATCTCTCCATTTAGTGCAGTTATTTCTATATATGTGAATTTGAACCTAACATGTTGGAAGAAGAAGAAATATAGACTGTACAACTGACAATAAAATGGTGATACATCATGGATTTTATGTGATATTTGTGAGGAACCAAGACAAAACTCAAAAGGATTTTGTACAATTTGCATCGTAATCGTCGCTAGGGGAGCATTACATTTAACAGTGGTGTTGGATTGTAACGGTACGAGCGGACAGCAGTGTTCTGCATCTGCAGCAGTGCAGGTAAGATAGATATGATTTAATACTTGTATAATATAACTTTTATAAAAATAGAAAAGAACGTAGAAGACATTTAGTTTTAAAGATGTATTGTAATACTAAAGTCAAAAGAATAATCAAGTATTTTGGGCTAAACAAAAATCATTAATCTCATTATACTCGTAGTCTGACCTTGTATTTAATTTCCTTATTTATTAATATATTATTTAACAAAATCATTCAGACAAAGAATAGTGTATTAATCGTATTAGTAAGCATGAATGATTATGTATGGGGTGTATTCTGAAGTTATTTGTGTTTGTGAAGTTAGATGCATTATACAGGAATTAATTCAATATTGTCTGAAAAATTACAACCATTGTAACCATGTTTGTTGTTGTTATTTTTAATCAACAGTCGAACAAGCTACAGCTGGAGGCTGGATGATGTCCTCTGCGGGGAGAAGTACAAGAGCGAGGACTGTACATAACTACGCTCAGCTCCACAACGGACCGGCAGTACCAGGGGCCAAAGCATCTCAAGTTGCAACACCTGCTTGGTCGACCACCAAACTGTACCCGCTTGAAGTAACCGATTCGAAGACTTTAGATGGTAAACTTTTTGTTAAAGTACATTATACGGAAGACGAGTGGGCATCCAACAAATATGATGAATGGCGAGAGGCCAAGGACATAATTGATGTACCTGATTGCTATATTCATGGTACACCAGAGCAAAAGGAATTTTTTGTAGAACAGTTAAAGTCTGAAATTAAACCAAGTCTACATGGACAACAAAAGGTTGATAGTGTTGTAAATTTGGAAGTGCCTGTTGCCCATATTTGAAGAATTATCGCATTTGGGACGAAAGAGCAAAAACACGAAATCACAATTTGTCCCTTTCGAACGTTGACGGTGTGCTAGGGAAAGGATGGAATACTAGGAGTTTTAATAGGCAGGGTGACCTTGCCTATGTGGAGCCGAACACTGTCACCTTCTGGCTGATGGAGAGACGGCCACTAGAGGAGTTTTCCTGTGAGGGTAACCTCACGTTGATACATCGCGGATTCTGTTTTAGGATGCAATTTGCACGTGGATTGGGTAATCGTTTTGACTACAAATAATTTATAATACCATGTTATTTTCTATTCATTGATGCAATGTATGTTCATATAAATGAATAGCCAGTATAGGTCAGTAGTCTGTACTGCAATGTAATGTTTTGAAAATGTGAATAGTTCGGTTATTTCCCTGCTCAAAACATCCTGCTCAAGATTCCTTTTTAAAACAAATAGTTTCCTTTTTGTAACTCAATTTTTCAAGAATCATGGATCCTGATGTTAGAGACTTTTGGTGTGAAGAGTTGGCAGTATATGCCTTTGAAAAATAAATTACTTGTTAAAATGTTATTATTGAATATACTTTTCTTATTTCAGAATCTATATGCCTGTGATAAGTTTGGGTACAGTCTGTGATTAGATTGATGTAGCCAGGTGAAATGAGACAACATGGTCTGGAAAAAAGGGCATTTGCCAACATGCAGTTCTGACTGGACTAATAACATCAAACTAGTCCAACTAGTCGCTCGACTAGCTTTAAGCTAGTCCAGCGACTATAGCTGATGCTAGTCCAGCATGCTGGACTAACATAAAACTAGTCGCTCGACTAGCTGATGCTAGTCCAGCATGCTGGACTAACATAAAACTAGTCGCTCGACTAGCTGATGCTAGTCCAGCATGCTGGACTAACATAAAACTAGTCGCTCGACTAGTTACTGACTAGCTTAAAGCTAGTCCAGATGGTGCCCAATTGGACTAGTTTGACGTCCAGCTGGGCACCATCTGGACTAGCTTTAAGCTAATCGAGCGACTAGCTGATGCTAGTCCAGCATGCTGGACTAACATAAAACTAGTCGACCGACTAGCTTTAAGCTAGTCGAGCGATTAGCGCAATGCTAGTCCAGCACGCTGGACTAAGCCAAAGTTAGTCCGCCATGTTAGTCCAGCAAGCTGGACTAACTTAAAACTAGTCCAGATGGACACCATCTGGACTAGCTTTAAGCTAGTCGAGCGACTAGCTGATGCTAGTCCAGCATGCTGGACTAACACAAAACTAGTCGACCGATTAGCTTTAAAGGGGTAGTTTAGTTTGGTAGAGAGGGCGCTGCATATCACAATTTTTTTGTGAGGTAATGAAAAACTGAGTGTCGAATTCGCGAGAACATGCAATTTTAATGGCAGAATAAACTTTATTTGGTCAAAATCGGCCCAGAAACGGCTGAAATATCAATAAATATATCTGAACTAATAATTATTTGGGGGCCCAAATAATTAGATGAATTTTTCAAAACAATAAAAAAATGCTTGCACTTTTTCAGAAATTTTCAAAAGCGTTTTTTTAAATAGTTGTTGATGATCTCTCTATTTAATCATCATTTCAATAAAACATCACATGCATAATTTTGTATGAAGAATGGTTGAAACCAATGCCTTTTTAGAAAGCGCCCTCTTGAGTTTTAATGGGTCTTTTTAATGATAACAGGCTTTTTACTTAGTTGTTTGTAATTTTGTATACCTTTTGAGCATGGTGGAGTTAAAACTATTGATTTTATAATGTTACTGTCCATGTTTGGTTACTAAAGTTGAGCCTTACCAAAACTAAACTACCCCTTTAAGCTAGTCGAGCGATTAGCGCAATGCTAGTTCAGCACGCTGGACTAAGCCAAAGTTAGTCCGCCATGTTAGTCCAGCAAGCTGGACTAACTTAAAACTAGTCCAGATGGACACCATCTGGACTAGCTTTAAGCTAGTCGAGCGACTAGCTGATGCTAGTCCAGCATGCTGGACTAACATAAAACTAGTCGACCGACTAGCTTTAAGCTAGTCGAGCGATTAGCGCAATGCTAGTCCAGCACGCTGGACTAAGCCAAAGTTAGTCCGCCATGTTAGTCCAGCAAGCTGGACTAACTTAACACTAGTCCAGATGGACACCATCTGGACTAGCTTTAAGCTAGTCCAGCTTACCAGTTTAGGTTTACAGTGAAGGTTGGGGTTGGTGGGGTTCGTTACTTGGTTGGACGCGTCTCGGCCTCCTCCGTAGCCACGTCTCTGATGCTGACCCATGTCCAGTATATATCGGTTTCTTTTCTCTTGGTTTGCAGGCCAGTGTTTCTTATGCCCGGCGGGTACACCGGGCCCCCGGGGTGCCCCTGGTTCCTCCGGGCTACCGGGGAGAGACGGGCGTGATGGACGAGACGCTTCGCTTACACCACCAGGTAAAGAAATTGATAATGACAAACAACAAATTATTTCAAAATGGTTACAAATATACTTTGAGCAAATATACAATAATTACAATTTCTCGAACGCCATTCTCCACTGTTCTTTTATATGTGGGCCTACAAGAAATTGTGTGGACTATTTTGTTTTTCAATACCTGAATACGGACAAATCGCGTCTAATTAAACGGTTGTTTAAATCAAGTAACGACTTAGTTAGACACGACTTCAGAATTATACCGGCCAATGTGTTTTGCATCGCAAAAATACTTTATTCATGTTATTTTATAAGTTTGCCATTGGTTCATACTGCAGCCCAATACGTAGTGGATGCTCCTAATGAGTCGGGACCATCATCAGATACCGGTAACCCTGGCAACGAACAGTCCTCGACCGCGCCGAGACAACCAGACGTCACTAGCAGAAACATATCGCATGGTGGCGCTGTTTACACTCGCTGGGGAAAATCTGAGTGTGCAGATGGGGCGGAGCTTATCTATACAGGTAACCTCCATAATTCAGTAAATGATCACTGACGTTTATAGAATATGCTACGAGTAATACGACTTTGTTCTCAAGGACATTTAATGATAAAACACTGGCAAGAAATATACAACTGTCAATTTAATATTCACAGAATATACTAAATAATGAGGTTTACTGTCTAATATTATGCGAGACTTTGTAGAGAGATGAATAAAGACAGATGTAAATTTATAATGTCATGCGAGACTTTGCACTGAGATCATGAGATGAATGGAGATTCACGTATAATATTATGTGAGACTTTGCACAAATCCGAGATGAATTAAGACTCTTGTATAATGTTATGCGAGGACTTTGTACAGAGATGAATGAAGATTCATGTATAATTTCTTGCGATATTGTATATATAAATTAATGAAGACGCATCTGAAATAATTTATAATGCGAAATCTTTTACAGAGATAAATGAAGACTCTTGTATAATGTTATGCGAGATTTTGCCCAGAAATGAATGGAGATTCACGTTTAATATTATCAAAATGCGAGACTTAATTGTACACAGATAAATGTAGTTACTAACAAAATAATGACATGACGCATTATTAGGTGGGCTGTACATCATACAGACCACCTCATAATTTCGTTAGAATTGCCTTTATTTATTTATTTATTATTATTATTATTCTTTATTTTTCTTATTTCCAATCACTTTTTTGTTAGCAAGATAACTTGAAAATGGCTCAATCAAGTGCCTTGAAATTTGGCACACATATAGGCATATGGACAAAGCAAAATAAGGTTTTGAACCCTGACCTTGACTGATGACGTCATCTAGGCGCCATTTTGTAAAATTTTCTGAATATCTTCTCATGATCATATCTTCATAACGAAAAGTTGTTTCTCATTCATATTTATCATGATCAAGGTCAATATCCGTCCGGTCAATTTCAGGTCAAAAAACGCGCGCGCATGCGTACGTGCGCGCGTCAGCGCGCGCGCAAAATTTTAAAATGTTCAAAATCGTCGCAAATTCATTTTGGATACGTTTTAGGCCATTTTAAGCATTTTACGAAAAAACGCGCACACGCGCATGCGCGCGCGTTTTCGCGCGTACTGGCATTTTGCAACATAGAATCGCCGAATTTTCTCTGTTATCATATTTAGCCCATTCTTTCCAAGCATTTTGATACCTTGTTCACCTTTTTCTGACTAGTAAAAACGCAATGAGCTTCCGTTCAAGAAACATGTCCGTGCGCGCGAGCTCTTGTAATACATAGCATATATGGGGCAAAAACATGCCTATACAAAATTCATTGTAACTCTTCAGAATGGATGGGAACTCCCAAGTTTTTTTCATATTTGGATAGATTATGAGTCGGAGATATGATTTCATGTCTCATTTGACCCTCAATTAACTCATGGCGTCATCATAATGGCCTCCGAACTCAAAATTTCAATTTGCATATTATGACGTCAGCATATTTTTGGAAAATTTATTGTATCTCTGTAAATATTGATCGATTTTTCTTCCAAATTTTGATATGTTCTAGCTCAGACAATTTTCTACAAATGTAATAACCACGATTTTTCATTTTGACAAAGGCATCATGGCGTATTTTTGCGATTTAAGGAGGCATGTCATTTTTTAACATTTTGCGTGTATTCTCTATGGGACATGACTTTTTTTCAAAACTGGATTCTACATTCCCGTCTTTCGCGACCAATATCTTCTTCGTTTTAGCTTCGTTTACGCTGAACTTCGAGTATGTTGTAGCTGAGACAATAAACTATCTCAAATGAGCCCTTGATTATGTCTTTAATTTTAGTTCGACCAGCCCACCTATACTTGTTCTAAACAAGTACAATTCTAGTTTTGTATTTCAATTTGTTTTTAATGTAGACAAATGTTCGAGTTCAGTGCCAAATTTAATATTATTTGGAAGCCTCGTTGAATACCGAGCATCCAATTTAGTGGCTGATAAGTTAATTGATTGGTGAGTTGGATTGCGAGTTAGATGTCTAATCGAATGTCGAGTTGGTTGGTGAGATATATCTTGAGTTGACCGCCTAATTGAGTGTTGAGTTAGTTACATTTTGGATGCCGAGTTCAGTGTTGAGTTTTTGGAGAGTTAGATACCTCGTTGGATTCCGAGCATCCGGCCAAGTGGCTGGTAAGTTGGGTGGCGAGTTGGAGATCGAGTTGAATGCCTAGTAATGTGTCGAGTTAGATGGCGTGATGGTTGGCAAGTAGGACTGCGAGTTAGATGACAAGTTGGGTGCTTAGTTGAGTGTCGAGTTGGTAAGTCGAATGGCGAGTTGGATGCCTCGATAAGTGCATGTCGAGTTGTGCCAAATTCGATGCCGAGTTTGGCGCCAAATGGGATGACGAGTTTGGTGCCTAGTTGATTATCGAGTGGATTGGTGAGTTGGGTGACTAGTGGAATGGCGAGTTAGCTAGGTGAGTCGGATGCTGTAATCTAAAGCCCTCTGCAGACAGAGCCGACTCGACCCGATCCGACTGGTTTTCATTCGGATCTGCTCAGTTTTCAGTGCCTCGCGACACACATTTTGCCAGTCGAAGGACAGTCGGATGCCAGTTTGGGCCAATTCGACACGATGAATCGAATTCAACCGACCGGGCCAAACTCTAGCCTGATTGAAAACAGTCGGATCGGGTCGAGTCGGCTCTGTCTGCGCCGGGCTTAAGTCGAGCTTGGACACATGGATTGGCGAGTAGGATGCCTAGTTGGGTATCGAGTTTGTTGGCTGGTTGGTTTGTGCATTGGTTATTTGTTGAGTTGGATGTCTAGTGGAATGGCGAGTTAGCTAGCGAGTTGGATGTTGTATTGAAGCCTTGCGCTAAAAGAGAAGAAAGAGTGTCAAGATGGTTGCCCCCTTGATTATCGAGCATCCAGCCTAGCATGCCTAGTGGATCGGCGATTTGGGTGTCGAATTCAATGCCGAACTTGGCGCCGAATGGGATGACGAGTTAGATACCTAGTTGATTGTTGAGTTGGTTGAGGAATGATAATTGGATGGTGATTTATGCCGAATTATGATGACGAGTTGTGCGCTGCATGGGGTACTGTGTTGAATGCTAAATTTAGTTCTGAGTTGAGGGTCGACTTTGGAGTCGTTATGGCGAGTTGGGTATCTACTTCGTATATGAGTTGGTTAGTTGGATGGCAGGTTGGGTGCCGAAATCGATGGCGATTTGTGTGCCTAGTTGAGTTTGGAGTTCGTGGGTGAGATGGATTGCGAGATTGATGTCGAGTTTGGCGCCAAAAGGGATGACGAGTTATGTGTCTAGTTCAGTATCTATTATGTTGGGAGTAGATGACGAGTTGGATGCCTACTTGAGTGTCGAGTTGGGTGGTGAATTTGTAAGTGAGTTAATCAGATGAATAGCAAGTTGGTTGCTGAATTTGACGTACAGTTTGGCGCTAAATGCAATGACGATAGAGTTACCCAGCTAGCCACCTGACGTCGGGCCGATGTCGGAAGTTGGTTGCCGGATGTCGGCATATCGCCGTTGGCTCGAGGTTAAAATGTCCACCAGCCCAACATCGTCACGACGTCATTTTTGTGATATATTGGCATAACGTCATTTTCCGACAATGGCCCAACATCATGTCATGAGATGATGTTGGGCCATTGTCGGAAATTGACGTTATGCCAATATATCACACAAATGACGTCGTGACGATGTTGGGCTGGCGAACATTTTAACCTCGAGCCAACGGCGATATGCCGACATCCGGCAACCAAATTCCGACATCGGCCCGACGTCAGGTGGCTAGCTGGGTAGGTGCCTAGTTGAGTATCGAGTAAAGTTGGTGAATTGGATGGCGAGTTGGATGGCTAGTTAAGTGTCGAGTTGGACGGTGAGATCAGAGATCAGTGCCGAATGTTGATGGTGAGTTGGGCGCTGCATGCATGGGATGTTATGGTGGAACTTAAAATGAGTGTTGACTCACGTTGACTCGAGTTATATGAATAGTTGTCGAGATGGTTGACGAGTTAGATGGCGAGTTGGCGCTGGATTGTGATGGCGATTGAGCGCAGAGGTGAGTGTCGACTTGCGTCTCGCGTTGGGTGCCAAGTTGAGAGCTGATTGTTGTGTTTCTTCTCAAAATTGGCCGGGTTCAGTACAAATGAATGTGTGTTTGCATTGTTGTGTGTGTAGCGAAGCGCATGTATTCTTATATAGTGTGTGATTATTTTTTTCTCGAAATCATCCAAAATATTCATATTACGACGGAGTGGGTTCTTGTTGAAAAGTGTGTACTTTTTAAAAAGTTTTTTTTTCATACAGAGCTTTCACAATGTTCTTGTACCGTGTTGTTAGGCTTATGGAAACCTAAGAATGCAATGGATTTTAATGTTTCAAATATCTCCGTACTTCGGCGTACTATAATCATGGAGGTAGTTAAGAATGAATTGAAGAGCGTTCCGGAACTCTTTTTGGGTTCACTCAAAAGTATCTGAATTCGAACGATCGGGGATACAATATGTTACCAATGTTCATTTTTTAAATCGGGAAACATTGTGTTTTTTCGTCATTCAGAAGAATCATGCAATTATATTAGTATGTGAAGCTTAATATCACTCGCGGAAACATCTTATAAAATTGATGGATCCCTGAAACAATAAATGCTTTGGCCATTAATTGGGCGTATGTCGGGACTTTTAAAAGAATGTTTGAAATATTTTGCTTTGTGTTCATATAATAGGAACTATTGGAGGTGCTCTTTACACAGAAACCGGCAGCGGCGCTAACTACCTCTGTCTTCCCAACGACCCAATCTATGACGAAGTAGATCCGACAGGTGGCGATCGGAGTCATCTGTATTCTTCCGAGTACGAGACAAACACTGCACCCAATCAGCGCATACGTGACGTGCACGATCTCACGCCAGTTTGCGCTGTGTGCAAGGCTTCTGCTACGCGCACAAGTGTGTTAATGGTTCCTGCGCGTAACGTGTGCCCTTCGGACGCTTGGCGACTCGAGTACGCGGGTTACCTGATGTCCGCGTATCACGGACATAAGAGGACAGAGTTCATCTGCGTTGACCGCGCGTTCGAGGCGAAGGCAGGCACGCACGGTGACCAAAATAGCGCCCTTCTGTATATGGTGGAGGCTCGTTGCCTTGTTGGAGGGGGTCTTCCATGCCAACCTTATATCGATGGTTATGAGCTGACTTGCGCCGTGTGCACCATGTAGGGGTTCTCAGCATCTGACAATGCGAATTTACCCGGCAATCGCTGGTTGGTTCAGCATGATTGTCCTGCCTTGGTTTATTATATCAAACTCCTGTGTATTTCCCGGAGGTTTCACTTCATATTCAAAGGCGTAACACATGATCGATAAAGATAGAGGTTTAAAATTACCCCTATTTCAAAAACATTTTCATAACATCACACCCCTTTTCAACGCAAAAACAGGTACAACACATGGCCTTTAAAATGACCCTAATGTTTGCATTAAAAGAAAAACCGTTTTCAGGATTTCAAGTGCGTAAATAATGATGCAAAAAATGTGCACTTATTATACGGTTGCAGGCTACCTGAGCTCTCGATTTCATACTCTCTCCTGGTGGGAGGTTTGGGAGAGTCGTGGCTTGATGAACCTTGTTGTAGTTCTCAGTGTGCAGAGAGAACTGCTTGTGGGGGGGGGGGGGGGCAAAACGCGTTTTTGCCCCCCCCCCCCCCCCCCCCCCAAAAAAAAAAAAAAAAAAAAAAAAAAAAAACACAACACAACAAAAACACAAAAAAGAAAAGAAAAAGAAGAGTGGGAAAGAAAAAATAAAATGTATGAGCTAAGACTTGTTAATTCTAACGTTCAAAAATTAATTTATACATCCATTTTAAGTGTTCGCTGCGCGCTTCGCGCGCGAACAGATTATCTCAGTTTGTTGTGTAACTTGCGTATGATCTGGTGTGAGTACTCCTTCTGTACCGGGCCACGTAGTTCCTGTGTAGGCTGGCATTGCTCTGGCTGCTTGTGTGACGTGAACCAAATTGCACCATTTCAAGTATATAAATGCAAAATCTTCCCCTCCCAAAACCCCCCCCCCCCCCTCTGGCTCTGCCCCAGTCCTCGGTCGCTTGGCTCCCTCGGGACTCATTCTTGGCTGTAGGGTATATGTTGTTGGATCATACATAATGTGGCATATGGTTTATGATGGAACTGTGTATGGGGTGCATATTTAGTAGTGTGTCAATTTCTGGTCTTTATAGGCCAGGCTCAAGTTGAGCCACTGATGAGAATTTGGGCCGATGGTTTCAACCATTCGAAATACAATATTGTGCATGTGATGTTTTGTTGAAATAGTGATTAGATAGAGAGATAATCAAAAACTATTTAAACACCTCTTTTGTAAATTTGTTAAAAGAGGAAGTATTTTTAAAATTTCCTTAACGGCTGGTTCAAAATGATCGAATAATTGTGGGGCCCCACAATTATTACAAATGGTTATGTTTATGGATATTTCTGCCATTTCGATTTTGATCAAATAAAGTTTATTCTGTCATTGAAATTGTATGTTCTTTCAAATTTTACATTCAGTTTTTCATTATCTCACAATTTTGTTTGTGTGTAGCGCCTTCTATACCAAAACTCAACTAACCCTTTAAATAATCACAATTATTTGGAATTAGCGCAATTATTTGCCGCGCACGGTGCGTGTTTGAACGACCAACAGAAAAATACCAAAGTCGATCATTTACCATATCCCATCATGCAAAACGCTGCACGGTAATAATTGTACGCATGCGGTTCTACATGCGGCCTGAGCTAGTGCGAGTTATTCTTTGTGTGAACGGGCGCAAATATTTTCGAAATTAGAAGCCCGATGCAAATTTCGAAAATATTTCCAATTTCCTTCGTGGGAACGAGCGTAAATAATTTCGAAGTTCTCAATTGAACGCGATTGAAATCACACTAATAAGTCTGTGTGAACGGGCCTTTTATCGCATCGTTATTTTAATACGTTTC
>JBAMJV010013421.1:0-26550 GCA_037951105.1 Echinarachnius parma
GCTAGTTTGTAAAATAGTGGCGATTATACATGCACTCAACTAATGAGAACAACTTGCTAATGTTGGAAAGTATATGTGTGTAATCGACAGTTTGTGTGCTCTTAAATGGAATTCTAAAATTGAGTACATGTTGTATTTTTTGGGAATATTATCAAAAAGGAACAAATAGTAACGAGACCGTCGAGTGCGAGCTATATATCTATATATCTATCTATAACCTTACATTCTTTCTGAGTTTGTTGTGGCTCTTAAAAAGAGCCGTTGTGGTAAGAAGATCGACTAAGCAAACCTAATTATGCGCGCTCAGCCACGGATGCGGCGGGCAAGCTGGATGTCCTTGGGCATGATGGTTACACCGCTTGGCGTGGATGGCGCACAGGTTGGTGTCCTCGAAGAGACCGACCAGATAGGCCTCGCTGGCCTCCTGCAGGGCTCCGATGGCGGCGCTCTGGAAGCGGAGCTCGGTCTTGAAGTCCTGGGCGATCCTCAGCGGACCAGGCGTTGGAAGGGCAGCTTGCGGATCAGCAGCTCGGTGCTCTTCTGGTAGCGACGGATCTCCACGGAGAGCGACGGTACCCGGCCTGTAACGATGGGGTTTCTTGACTCCTCCGGTTGATGGTGCCGATTATTCGGGCTGCTTTGGTGGCCCAGCTGCTTGCGAGGAGCCCTTCCCTCCAGTGGACTTGCGGGCGGTCTGCTTGGTACGAGCCATAACTAGACTGAGATTTACGTTGGCTTGTTGACACAAACTGTAAGGATCGATGAATGATAAACCTTCACAAAATACGGATATTTATAGGTACGCCGGCAACAAGACGACTTATCTCGGGCGTTATTCGGAGGGGGGCGGCGGATACATGTTTTAATACAATGAGTCTTGTTCTATTGTATGTAACGATTTGATGACGCCAAGTACTTTCTCTGCCCTTTCATTGGCGGACACCGCCCGCTTTCTAGACAATAGGTATTCGCCCATTGGCTGTCTCTAATGGGTGACGCTGTCAAGCCCGTTATTCGTGTACTCTCAATGGTAGCACTGGCGTACAGGTGGAGATGCTTGAAAAGCCAACAGCTTCCCCCTCCCAAAAAAAGTGAAATACAATGTAAATACTTTTTTTTAAGCATACAATTCAATCATTACAAATATTTCTAGTCAGTTTGCTCGATATGTTTGAATATTATTAAACATTAAAATGCCAAAAATGTAATTTATAGCCTTTGTCATGAAGGGACAAACGTTATGGTTTTCATGTGTTTTAACGCTTAAAATCTTGACCAAGAGCTTTCTTAGTACCCTCAAATTCCAATGAATCCACACCCAACGGTTAACTATGTAATTCCTCCGTCAGTACCATCCCCACCCAACACACATAAGTAGGGACGTGATATAACTAAACTGGGCTCCAAAAGAAATTTATCACTTTTTTCAGAGCGACGCTCACTAAAATTCATAACATCAAATTGATTCATATTAGACACAGATAAGCTAACTTTCTTCTTATGAAGCATATCTGAAAAATTAAAAGTTCGCTTTTGCCAAAAAAGAGAAAAATGCCATGGAATCACTACAGGTCACTTTTCAAAAATCACAGAAACTGCTCGCTGCGAACCCCCACGAAAGGCGGTCTATTCAGAACTTTCAATAGCTATTCAATCAACTTCAAAGCGGGTTATGTAACCACTAGACTGCTATTGTCCGTACCGAGCTCTGTGCCCGGAAAGCGAGCAGTTTCTGTGATTTTTGAAAAATGACCTCTTGCGATTTCACCTTATTGTATTCTTTGTTGACTAAAGCAAAAATATATTTCTTTAGATGAGCTTGCTGAGGAGTATTATAACTAATATATGCCCAATTATGATTACTTGTTATGCTTTGGATTTTAATGTGTGTCGCTCTGAAAAAGTGATAAGTTTCCTTTTGGAGCCCAGTTTATATACTAAATCATTGGACACGACTCCCCCACGACTAGACCCACGAATGCAGTACTCATTGGTACAAATCCATGGCAAGCCGTTTTTAAACATTTATTCCTATTTCTTGATATCAAGAAATCGAATTCTTGATATCAAGAAATAGGAATACATGTTAACAAACGGCTTGCCATAGAATTTGAACCAATGCGTACTGCATTCGTGGGTCTAGTCCGTGGGGAGTCGTGTCCAATGTGACCACTCCCTTTATAATTGACACATTGGGAGCCAAAATGTGCGATATTAAACGATGTGTGGAGAAAACGATAACACTGTTCACAGTATAGAATAGAAGAAACACAACAATTGAACATATTTACTGATGTAAATGTGTGCATTTACAGATGGCTAAATACTCTCTTTAAAAGGGGCATCTGCTAGTTTGTAAAATAGTGGCGATTATACATGCACTCAACTAATGAGAACAACTTGATAATGTTGGAAAGTATATGTGGTAATCGACCAGTTTGTGTGCTCTTAAATGGAATTCTAAAATTGAGTACATGTTGTATGTTTTTGGGAATATTATCTTAAAAGGAACCAATAGTAACGAGATCTTATAACCATACATTCTTTCTTGAATTTGTTGTGGCTCTAAAAAGAGCCGTTGTGGTAAGAAGATAGACTAAGCAACCTAATTATGCGCGCTCGCACACGGATGCGGCGGGCAAGCTGGATGTCCTTGGGCATGATAGTCACACGCTTGGCGTGGATGGCGCACAGGTTGGTGTCCTCGAAGAGACCGACCAGATAGGCCTCGCGGCCTCCTGCAGGGCTCCGATGGCGGCGCTCTGGAATGCGGAGCTCGGTCTTGAAGTCCTGGGCGATCTCAGCAGGACCAGAGCGCTGGAAGGAGGCAGCTTGCGGATCAGCAGCTCGGTGCTCTTTCTGGTAGCGACGGATCTCACGGAGAGCGACGGTACCGGGCCTGTAACGATGGGGTTTCTTGGACTCCTCCGGTAGATGGTGCCGATTTTCGGGCTGCTTTGGTGGCCAGCTGCTTGCGAGGAGCCTTCCCTCCGGTGGACTTGCGGGCGGTCCTGCTTGGTACGAGCCATAACTAGACTGGAGATTTACGTTGGCTTGTTGATACAAAAACTGTAAGGATCGAATGAATGATAAACCTACACAAAATACGGGATAGTTATAGGGTACGCCGACAACAAGACGACTTATATTTCGGGCGTTATTCGGAGGGTGGGCGTGGATATGTTTTAATACAATAAGTCTTGTTCTATTGTATGTAACGATTTGATGACGCCAAGTATCTCTTGCCTCTGAATTGGCGGACACCGCCCGCTTTCCTAGACAATAGGTATTCGCGTATTGGCCGTCCCTAATTGGTGACGCTGTTGTCACGCGGATAATTCGTTTGGGGTGCGCGATACACATGGGGGTCTTGAAAGCCAATAGCCTACCCCTCCCCCGAAACAGGTGCGTTCAAGTATTTGAATATATTACAAATTAATTACATGTACATGTATTTCAAGGTTTTGTTATGAAGTGGCACTTATCTTTTGTCCATGTGTTCCTTTGCTTAATGCGCTTCAGTACTCTAAATTTCGAAAAGTGCCTATCAAATTGCTCTGATATTTCATCCCCCTCACCAGTCCCCCATCGATCACCCCCCCCCCCCCCTCCCCCCCTCCCCGAACGGTGGACACATATCACATTCAGCTACATATAATATTTCTGCGAAACAATACAATTAGTTCGAATAAAAATAAATTACAAAGGATTATTTAACTTTATTTTAAAATGTATGACACGAGATGGTATCTAAAAGACTGTTCTAATAGGGTGTCTTGGACACTTCTTAATTTGGCATATTGTATGTTTTATTGCGGCGTTGATATTCAAGAATCAAGATGAACGCGAACGCCAAGGGACCAAAATTAAACGGAGTCTCATATTGGCTATTACTTATATGTGATGACAGAGCTTATACTGCTTTATGTATACTTGATGGCGGGCACAGAGCAACAGACCGTGTGCAAAACAAGCTACAATACGCGTCTGTTCCTATTTAATTTGGTTGTTCCTAATTAGGTGACGCTTCGTTGACAACTTAAATATTTTCATTCAATAGTCAGATTAAAGGTAACGTTGAGTATTGGTAATTTCCAAAGTGCCCCCCCCCCCCCCCCCCCCCCAATTAATTGTAACGGATTTGGTTGATTTCAATTCCATATGAAAGATCATCGAAAAAAACATGGGAAATAATAATAATTCCCATTCAAATGTTCTAATTGTTGTGAAATTTGCTTTAAAAATAGTTATAAAAGTGATTGACGTCCGGCCATCACTTTTTAAAGAACGCTAGCGCGAGGCGCAAGCGTTCTAGGTCCTCCGATGCGAAAGGCGAACGGCGCTTGCGATACACATGAATATGTGCGGTAACTATTACCGCGCATTACAGTCTCGTATTAGGAGGACCTAGAACGCTAGCGCTTCTCTCTAAAGTTAATTTGATACTTGAGTTGTAACGGCTCTTTTTGAATGATAACATGGGTTTTACCCTGTCGTTTGTAATTGTGTATACTTTTCGAGCATGGTGAAGTTATAACTATTAGTTTGTACCGTAATCGTGCAGGTTTTGGTTACTAAAGTTAAGTTTGACCAATACTCAACGTTACCTTTAACCAAGTTATCTACAAATTACTCTGGGGTCTATATCCGGGTTGGACAATAGGCGTGGAAATAAAGTATATAGTAGGGGGCTTTATCGTTTCATTTGACAAAAACATTGCCGCAATTACTGGCATGAAAAATAGGTATGTACATGTCTCTGAGACGCCATGGCATAACAAAGGTACAACGTGTAAAGTTTTTGAGTTTATTGATTTTTATAGTCCCCAAAAAGCACTGCCATTCATGTTGTAACCCAATTGCAAGACATGCCCCCGAAAAGACGCGTACCTTCCTTCGGTTCTATAGTCCATGGGGAGGCCGGGGGTGGGGATCGGGGTTCCTACAGGGGGATTGTCTCACAATGAGTTTAAGTTGGGCTTGAAAGCGAAATTTTGAGTTAAACTTAATATTATGACACGCCATTTGTAGCCTTGGAATACAACATATTCATACAATAATATGAAATCTCATATATTGACACTTTTGAATAATTATATAAATATTTGAGGTTTGTGAATATGACATTTGGTAGGTATTACCAAAAACCTGCTTTTACAAATTGTTCGTCATGATTAATTTCACAACACGTGCAATCATTTCCATCAGGAAAATTATGTTTTATTTATTTATCGTTTGCCCATCGTCCTATCAATTGGCTTAAAAATCAAACTTTTGTCGCGAAAGAAATATGTCCTACAAATCTGTTTTCGTAATTGTTCCTTTTTTCTGCATTTTGACATTTAAAGGGATAGTTGAGTTCTGGTAGAGAGAGTACAGTTTTAGTCAAACTGAATTTTAGTAACCAAAACATGCATCATTCAAAAAGAGCTGTTTAAACTAAAGAGGGCGCTTTCAAAAAAATGCATTTGTTTAAACCATTTTAAATAACATATTGTGCATGTGATGTTTTGTTTAAATAGTGAGAGAGATAATCAACAACTATCTAAAAACCTCTTTTGAAAATTGTTGAAAAGAGGAAGCATTTAAAAACGAATTTCAACGGCTGGTTCAAAATTCTCTAATAAATCTGGGGCCCCAGCTTTTTTACAAATTGCTATATTTATGGATATTTCAGCCGTCTCTGAACCGATTTTGATCAAACAAAGATGATTTTATTATTTAAATATTATGCTCTTTCAAATTTTACACTCAGTTTTTCATTACCTCACACAAAAAATAAGTAGTCTAGCGCCCTCTCTACCAAAACTCAACTATCCCTTTAAGTTTGTTGTTTTATTTATTTTCATTTAATATATCGAGAGCAAATACATTTACCTTTCATTTGACATTGCAAAAAGTGAATTTCAATCTGGAAATCCTGTCACATTTCAAAGTTTTATTTACTGTCTTTTACTTTCTTTATTCCCATGTTTTAAACTGAGGATTAAGACTTTTACATTACCAAGACAAATTTCACAATTATTTTATGGGGTCGAGTAAATAAATGTTTATAAATTATATATTCATGTTGTAAACAAACGTTGAGATGGAATTATAACAAGGTTTCGAATAGATAATGTTATACATCTGAACTATGTAGGCATTAATGCGATAAAACAGGGAGCATTCTTTCTTGAATTTGTGATGGCCCTAAAAAGAGTCTTTCTAGTTATGAGTCCAAGCTTATGTGCGTTCGCCATGCCTGGATGCGGCGTGCAAGCTGGATATATTTGGGCATGATGATGGAACGGATAAGGAGGTCGGTGGGGTCGGTGATTTTCTGGTAGCGAAGGATGATTTCCGGGGTCTTTTTTGGAGAGTAATGGTACCGGGCCTGTATCGATGGCGTTTCTTGACTCTCTGGCTCTAGTGCCGACTTGAGACCTAGCTAGCTGCCTCACGGTAGCTAGCTGCGTGCTATGAACAGAACGCATTATTAAATTGTCGGTTGCATGATGGCTCTAAACAAAAGAGTCACTGCGTTAGTGTTGAAGTTTTAGAAGTCCAAGATTATGCACGTTCGCCATAGATGCGGCGAGCAAGCTTGATATCCCTGGTCATGATGGTCACACGGGTGAGTAGCCCGGTAGTCTTCTGGTAGCGACGGATCCCCCGGAGAGCAGTGGTACCAGGCCTGTAGCGAGGGTGTTTTTTGACACCCCTGGTAGATGCCGACACGAGGGCTTCATTGGTTGGAACCATGGCTGGATCAATAATCTGACTTGTTGAGAAAACGAGTCAGGCTTGAGAAATGATGAACTAAGAAATTAAATAACCTTTTATAGTAAGACTCAACTAGCGCTTTACTCTGGGGAAAACGCACTTTTAGGACAATCAGAAACTAATTAATGTAAAGGTTGACGCCAATTGGCCGCTTGCAAGACTATGACGTAACAAGAGGTCTCCTCCCATTGGTGGTATCTGATCTGTGACGAAGTCGCACGGATAATTCGTGTACTCTCATTGGCTGGCAGAGTTCGATGTCTCCCATTGGCTACCGCAAATAGGTGACGCTACCCGTCTTTCTATTCACTCTCAGCTAGATTGGCTTGGACTGACCATAAACCGTGTGCAAAACGGCGTAGACAATAAGTAATCCTCCTGCTCAGTGGGACTTAAGATTTGTAATTGATTGATACTTCTGGGTAAAGCTGGCCCGAGGTTGCTCTTTTCATTCAATATACCAATTAACCTATTACAATGTACGGCTATATACGGGTTGGATAATAGGAAATGGTGGGGCTTTTCTGTTATTTTGCTCTCCGCGAATATCATGTCTCCTACGAATTTTTGAACATTTATAAGGGGGTCGAGTTGTAAGAAATGAAAATGGCGTCAACATAGTTTTCTAATTTTGCAAATATATAAATTAGTAGACGGTTTCCTGGCTTAATTATATTCTTTCACATGGTTGGTAATAATAATTATTTTATTTTAAAAATATATGTAAATATGTACAATGGACTCTCGTTTATAGGACATGTGTTAAAGTATGTTACAAAACCATAAAATGTGAAGGGTATTTGAGCCTAATTAGTAAAAGATATTTTACTATGTTATCATTACAAACAAGCATTATGTTTTATAATGTTGTTCTTATTAAAATGTTGGCGTTGCATTAAATTTTAATAGAACAATACTTAATTTGTCATAAAACAAATTCAATTAAAAATATCACAATGTATTATGATACAGCATCAGCGTTATCTATACACGTACTAGCGTCGACATATTTCCTTTCGGTTACGGTAGGAGTTTAATATAAAGAAGTACATGTATCTGAAATGATTCTGATACATTAAAGGGATGTTGTAACATTGTCCAAAGCGGTTCTCTCATATCTTGTTGTATTTGTATTAACAATAGAAGCTTGGGACAGGTTTAAGTCAGTGCAATGAATATTAAATATCACTTCGTATGTCGCTCATTACTCGGCCATAGAACATCTATTTAACATGAATTTTCACATATTACTTATTGAACATATCAGATAACAACAATACACATCGTATCAACCATTCATCACTGTTTGCACATGTCAACAAAGTTACTAGATCCCTTTTAGAGCTGCTCGTTTAGTGTGAATCTTTGTGAAACACCCCCTTGTAATGCACGTAGTCAATTTCAATCCTACCACAAAAGAAATATTTGGGGGTCTACTGTATTTCTATTATTTTCACCAGACGTGAACAAAGGGAACCATTTGCACAATTCACAAAAAAAACACCATCTAACGTCACACACACACACAAACACACATAATACCTTTTTATCAACACTTACTGTTCGTCTATATAAAAACAAATAATCATATGGTTAAGAGATGGGCCCCGTTGCAGAAAGAGATACAAAGTCAGAACATTAGCATGTTCATCCGACATTAGCCCATTTCATAAAACACTTGCAATTGTTGTAAGTGTCCAATTATTGTAACTATTTGGTCAACAGCCAATCAGCATGGAGCATTACAGTTGTTGCCATGGTAGTTTCAATAATTGGACACTTACAACAATTGCAAGTGTTTTATGAAATGGGCAGATTTGCGCATTTCAAACACATGCTCCGACTTACAATCTTATTGTTACTTACAATTGATTGTATCTCTTTTTGCAATGGGGCCATGGTTTCACAAAATTCTTACAAAATAAGTTATTCACCAATGTATTTAACTTTGACCCCAAAATAAGTTAGTTCCAACCACATTTTCAACACCCAGATTTCACCATTTCATTATGACACATCTCATAGTTGAAATATGATAACAAACTCAAAATAAGTATTTCACCACAGGCCGATATAAATGTTACTTTTCAGTCTCTTCACTGTCAAACAGTGTATGACCAAAATTGACGTAAAGAGGCCTCCGAAAAGTGAGAAGATTTATCGGCTCAATTTCACCCACATCATTGATTGACTCATGTTCAAGACAAATTTGGACGGGAGTAGCTTTAACAACAACAATTTATTTGGTTCTTTACAAGTGATAGGCCTACAGTATGTTTTCAATTTACAATTACAAGAACAGAATGTACATCAATTATAAACTGGTGAAGCACGATGAACTATAAGTATTAAACAATCCTGAACATCAAATGTGTTACATAGGTATACATGAATAGAATGATCCTATACACCAACTGTGTTACAAGGGTATAATATGAACGACAAGTGTATGAAAGGAGAAAACTATGTGAAGCTTATGTATTAACTTCCCATTCATCAACGTTTACAAATGAGGTTTCATTGAGTTTTTATGCGCAGACTGTGATATAGCTGATATGCAGCAACAAGATTGGGTTATTATTACAATGCATGTCTACTATCATTAAATCTAGCAGTAAAATGTTTATACAAGTTTGTTTTACTCTAATTCATTGGCCTTTCCTGATTATTTAACTGATTTTCATAAAGTAAATACAAGTAATAGCATTAAAGAGTGCACATAAAAAATGAAATACATGTATGTACTTGGGTTTAAAATAAGTTAAATGTATGGAATACACATGTACATTGAGCAGATTAGACATAAGTAAATAATTCATTACGAGCCTCAACTGTCAGTAATCTACTGATAGAGCTCAAGAGGTTATGTACAGCATCACAATGAACATTTTCATTTTGAGATTGTGAAATACATGTTTCCTTATTCTAAAGAGTAATTAAATTCTACTAACTATGTTTCCATTTAAAATAGACTTCAAATCATTTGGGTCACCAGTTTAACCGTTTTATCGGATAGCACTTTTAATGAAAATGTTTTAACATTAATTTGTCGAAAATAGTCCATGTTACATGTAACAACGTTATCCCTAGAGAAATCACAAATTAACTGTAGATGATGTTTACAATCATGATGGGAAGATATTTCACACACCGCTAGCTTGTATATCTTTCAGAAGTTAACTGTACAGCATCATAAAAATTTAGAGGGCGGTGATTTTCTATATAACATCTACAATATAGATAGTCATACATGTACCAATTTCTCCATTTACCCACATTTTTCACAATTTTCCTGGTCATACAGTGTACGTAGACAATGCATGCAGTAGCTTGTCAAAAGTACCTGGTAGCCATGCATTGTCTATGCATTGCCTGTGACACACAACATTATGGCAATGTACATATGAGTGTGATGAAGGTTGCAATAATTGTGTTCTAGTGGGCATGCAATTATCAACAAACATTATGAACAAACAGAAATAGAAAAAGATATGATACAGCAAAGGAAAGGAAACCCATTATCTCCAATTTGATTCAAATTTGTTATAAATGCAGATCTGTATTAAATACGAGGCAAATGCTCTTTAAAGGGACTTAGTAACATTGTCCAAATCCTCAAAATCAAATTTGAATTCTAGCGGTTCCCTCATACCTTGTTGTATTCGTATTAAGAACAAAATCATGGGACAGGTTTCGGTTTTTCAAATTTCCCTTTCGTTACAAAGATATGTACGACTGAAGTGTTCAGATAATAAATTATCCGTTGGATTTTCGAAACCGTGTACAAAGTGAGTTCAGTAAGTGAGTGAATATCACTTTGCATTTTTGCACATGTCTACAAAGTTACTAGATCCCTTTAAGCTTAGCCTGAACATGCATGGTTATAATTGAATTTCCCAAACAATCCAAACATTCTACATTTTCAAGTGCATTAAATTTTGATTGAAACACAAATGAGTTACCTAAAAGCATCTTAAAATTGTAAAAATGTTACCTTATATGCTGAAATACATCTTTTACATGATAGAGCAGGACTGATTTGTAATTTTAGTGCTATAGGATTAGAAGTTTCTGCAATTATTGTACTTGAGATATCAAAATCTCTAGAAATCTATAATTGATGCATACTTCGGGAAACACCGGTGAGATATCTTAATTCAACTTGACAGGTGAGAACCATTTAATTATCCATGATATACAAAAATTACAACAAACTAGAACTGGACTGGGTTTTTCTTTTAATGGTGATAAATTAGAATTCTCTGCGGTGATACTTGTCCACATCGTAGAACGACGTTACGACGGTGCGGTTGGCAAACTTTCGTCCAGCGAGGGCTCTCTGCGCTGCCTGGGCATCCATGATTGCCATGAATTCTATGAAGATCTGCAGAATACACAAGATATAACATGGAAATGTGTTATAAATTTCATTCTTTGAAAAGCTTGATGCACCTGCAAGGCAGCTCAGCCAATAATATACCGTACAGTATAATGAACCTCAGAACAGAATTTCAAGATTGTACAATATAAATGGCAGATTATTAATTATATTGTATGATGTCTTACAGATTGAACATAAATTATTGGCATAATATTGAATGACAGAATCTTACTCATGTAAGAGGAGAAAAAATTTATGAAAACAAGTAAAGCTTTTGATTCAGATAAAGACTTTAAAAATGTGCTTCTTTTCTCACACTAAGCAAGTCTGACTCATTTGATCTTGCTTGAGATTTTATCTCATGTCACACAAATCTCATAAATATCTATTTTAAATACATTGGCAGTAGGTGAATAACTCTTACATTAATGTTTACTCCTTTCAATAGGTAAACAGTGTTCTTATAGAACTACCACGCATCATTCAGTGGAATCTAAAAAATTATATTCGTATATGACTGAAGTCTCATATTTTGAAAAGCCTTATGAAGTTTAATGGATCACTTTAACCCGCTGCCTACAGGAAAACCTGGTGAGTCCTGTATTAACTTCATGGGGATAACAAAAGCTAGCAGGGAACAGGTTAAGGTGAAGTTGTACCTTGCCACAGCCTGGTACGTCGATGCCTGGGATGGGTCTGGGGATCTCCAGGCTGCGCACCTGTCCGTACTTCTGACACTCCTCACGTACATCCTCCAAGATGTCTGCAAATAAAAATTTAAAAAACAATAGATCAACATTTATTCACATGTACTTTCATTTATGTTACTTTACATTATTCTCAATAGTGCAAGGAAATGCTATCATTGCCAATGATAAGTGAACATGTTAACAGGGGCTCTAGACAACTTATCCTAAAACTAGATGGATCTTCGATTGCGCGCAATCGAAAATTATGCCTCCGCTATCACGCGATTTTTAATATCAAGCCCAAATTAACATGCACTGAATTAATTTTTTTAATATTTTTATATATTTTGAGTCCTGAGACCTTGACCATAATGACCCCTATCTTTGATGGCTCCCTAAAAACATTCAGGTACCAAGTTTGATTGAATTCTGACATTTAGTTCTGGAGATTTTGGCATTACAAGCTTTTTTGCATGTATAATGAGTCCCGTGACCTTGACCTCAACCTCATGACCCCAAGATTTTATGGCTACGTTGACTCTTTATGATACATTCAGGTACCGAGTTTGATTGAAATCTGACATTCAGTTCTTGAAATTTTGCCATTACAAGCCATTTTCACATAAATATTGAGTCCTGTGACCTTGACCTTTGACCTCATGACCCCCCAAATCTAATCAGATCAGTGGCACCCCGATATGTACACACATACCAAGTTTGAAATTGATCCGTCAACCGGTTCTTGAGATATCGCAAGAACAAGGCAATTTTGCACATACATTGGGTCCTGTGACCTTGACCTTTGACCGCATGAACCCCAAAATCCAATCAGATCATTGCCACCCCAATATCTACACTAATACCAAGTTTGAATTTGATCCGTCAACCAGTTCTTGAGATATCGTGAGAACGAGGCATTTTTGCATATACATTGAGTCTTGTGACCTTGACCTTTGACCTCATGACCCCTAAAATCTAATCAGATCATTGTCACCCCAATATGTACACTCATACCAAGTTTGAAATTGATCCGTCAACTGGTTCTTGAGATATCGCGAGAACGAAAACGGGACGGACGGACGTACGTACGGACGGACGGACAACCCGAAAACATAATGCCTCCGGCCACTTCGTTGGCGGAGGCATAAAAAACTAACTAAAGCTACGCCCCCCCCCCCCCCCCCCCCCAAAAAAAAAAAAAAAACATAAATAAATAAATAAATTATCAGCAATCTATACATACAAGTTCTCACAGTGCTTGTTTACTGCAAGCAGACTTAAAAAGTAGTACAAAATCAAATTTTAATGCAACTTTTCTAGAGATTGTTTAAAAGTCTACATGTGCATGGTGCAGACAGTTTGGCCTGGTAGAGTTAAACTTCTTTCATATGAGGCAGCACATATTCTACGCAACATCCCTCGAATTTCGCAGCCAATAAATTGAACAGTTAAACTATGACCATGTAAGGGTGATCTTTGAGAGTTTTAAGAATTTAGAGCAGTGGTAGGAGGGTGGAAGGGGATACAAACTGCTGTTTTACCTTCGTATTCGCCATCTTCCTTGAGTTTGTCCGGTGTGACCCATGTTCATGAGGCACTGTACTTCAGTGCTTGGTCATGAAGTGCCTGGTAAAGTCAATCCATGAACATGGAGGGAGAGAAGTTTCTTACCTTCATATTCATCATCATCCTTGAGTTCGTCCGGTGTGACCATGTTCATGAGGCACATGATTTCAGTGCTTGGTCATGAAGTGCCTGGTAGAGTCAATCTATGAACTAGAGGGGTGGGTGATCTTTGGGAGTTCCAGGAATTAATATGCATGCAAGGCGGTATTTGCTTTTGGTTGGGGGAGCTCAAAATCAGTCGTTTCTTACCTTCATATTCGTCATCATCCTTGAGTTCGTCCGGAGTGACCATGTTCATGAGGCACAGGATTTCAGTGTTTGGTCCGGTGGTGCCTGGGAGACTCAGGCCTGGGATGTTGATCTGGACTTGCTGGCCCTAAGAAACAAACAGGGGAAGCCAAATATGTTATTAGCATCAAATAATTTTGTTAGTAGTTACGGGACTGTATGAGTTTCGGGACTACATCAAAACAGCAGGATTTTCTTCATTTATATATATTTATATTGTTCAATAGAGTGCAATATGGAGATCACATTAATGTTTTTGAATGCTATCAATGGTTCACTGCTGCCCAAACAAAGGAAACAAAATTTACATTTGGATTTTTCTGAACGAAAAAAAATGTCCTTTCTAATGTGCCAAATTTGGGCAAGTACTGTAACATGTTTATCAGTTAAGCTACATCCTTAGAAACTTTTTTTTTTTAGAACCATTCGTTACAATGTGATCTACTGTATAAACATGTCTTTTTTCTCGTTTGTTACAAAACATAATCTTTGTTACTACAAACGCAAGGGATTCACTCTGGGATGCCGGCAAGTTACATGCTGTGAGCCTGAAAACTGGATCATGATACCCGATTGGTGTGGAAAATTACTGAAATGAGCCTGAAATGCTAGGCGAACAAGACCAAATTTAGGTTTTTGATGGAAAACTAGTAGTAGTAGTAGTAGTAGGATTATCTCACCTGGTTCATGGCATTCTTGGCACCCACGCTGGCTCTCTGAACAATCAACTTCTTCTCTCCAAGCTGCATGCCATTCAGTCCTGCGATAGCCTACATGATGGAAAGAAAACAAAATACACAGGGGCTCCCGCTTGCATAATTGTAAATTATATTGGGGCTTCAAATGCAAGCATATCCTGCCTCTCCCAGGTCCAAGCTATGATTTATAAAATGAACATTGATTGTTAAATACTGACATTTTTTTATTTGCCAAATAAACTGAATAAATAATTCACATTTACATTTGCATTGAGTTCAATGTATAACAGTTCTCAGTGATCTTTTCCTGTTTCATTGCTTGAAATATGTTGCTCGGCGGCCAAGCCAAAGATTTCTTCTGGGTTAAAACTTCAGTTCAAATATAATTTGTAATGTTTTTCTGTGTTTGTTCATGGACATTTTTTGTTTGTGTATTGACATCACTCCAACAGCCACCTTAGATATTTTTTTTTAATTTGAATACCCATTATAGAGGAAATCAATATCAGTACTTACCAGATCCGTGACTTGGTTGCCGACGTACTCGCAGAAAGCGTAGCCCTTTGAGAGAGAGGTGGCGCTGTCCTTGACGAGGTTGAACGCCTTCAGGGGGCCAAAGGATGACAGCAACTCCTTCACCTGGGGGTCACAGGGTCAAAGGTCAGTCTTAATACCAAACTTATAGAAAGACAATAAATAGAGTACTTACGAGATCAGTTACTTGAGTGTCAACGTACTCGCAGAAAGCATTAGCCTTATGAGAGAGAGGTGGCACTATCCTTAACAAGGTTAAACGCCTTCAGCAACTCCTTGACCTGGGGTCAAGGGTCAAACGTCACGAGGTTACAGGGGATGCAAATCATAGCAAAGTGAATGGGAAATGTGACGTTTAACAAAAATTGTATTTGTTTTTTCTTTTTGTATTTCCTAACCAGGGAATTATTCGCCACATAAAAAAGGAATACTTTCAAGAGAATGTATCTGGTTTTTCTTTTTTGCTTGCTTGCCTGAAAAAAGCATTTCACAAAACATGTGTTATCTTTTATTTGTTAATTTCTGCATTTAAGGACATGGACATTGTTAGCATGAAAATGTGCTTACACAGTTCATCCTTTGTTGGTACTCGTCATTAAACTTACCCATAAGAAATGAGTTACCAATAACATACTCAAGATGAAACACACTCGCAAACACACACTTCAAAAATCTACCGTTCCTATTTTCTTGTCATATTCATCTGACTGTCCGACTCTTGTTGAAAAGTTAACTGTGATTGGTGATTTCATTAAGTGCATTATATTCTATATAAATGCTACACACACACACACACACACACACACACAACTAATATCTGGAAATGGGAGTTAAGGTATCATCCTACAGCATTCCCACAAACACACATGCACAAATAAAAACCTATCTTGCAACCGTTGGCTAACTGTCATATCCCCCCCGAACCTGAATAATTACCTGTGCGTACGATGGATGCGCCAATTACTATAACACAAAGTGCCACCAGGCTTCGTTGATACGTTGCCCACATCATGTACCACCAACTTGAAGACGTGCATGACCAATTTGCTAACGATAATTTCTTTCAAATCAAATTGCACATTGCGATCACTTTTTTTGTTTTCAATAAATTTGAAAATTTGAGAGCATAAAATACGATTGTTTACATTATTTTATATCACTTGACAAAGTATTGCAGCGGCATACAAAACGTCGTGATCTTTTAGATTCCATGTTGACCATACATTGCGAGACAAACGAATATCACTAGCGATATTATTTTCGATACTATATCCGCAATCAGTAATATATTTACCATTATTCAATAAATTTGTTCAACATAAAAACGATCAGACTAATATATATTTTTATTTCGCTGCTGTTTTGAATACTGCCACAAAGATATTTTGTCAAATGCATGTTGTTTTTTTCTCAAAGGATCCAATATTTTAACTTCAACTGAAAAAAGTTGTTAACGTTACTTTAAACACAGTTTGACAGTTTGTCTAAGAGAACTTTGTCTTCTAAAAGCAATTTATGTATTCCATTCACTGAAGTTTTCTTTAAATATACCTCTAATTCAATCCATACATGTTATGAACACATAATATAATCCCATTCTTGCTATCCTCCACATATCTTTTTTTCCCCATTTCATTTACATAGGAGAGAAAATGGAGAAAAATGGAAGAAACGGGGGAAGAAACGAAATAAAGAACTGTTAAGTATGTTTGCAAGAGACATAAGCTAGGAATAGCCTTTATCTGTAATAATGTTGTCAGGATGATTTTAATCTCACATATACATGCAATAGCAATAAAATATTAGTTGATCATGTTTAGGATCCTTAGTTTATTAGTTATTTTTAAATATTTCCATCTCGTTTAATTCCTGTAACTTCAAGCCAGGGTATAGAACATGTTTTAGCAAATATAAAATGATGTCTGGTGTAGAACATGCAAATTTATATAGGCAGAATACTTTAACTTTCATGAAATGCAGAATATCATTTAAAATAATGCACAGGCCACTTCGTTGGTGGAGGTATACTAGTTATAATATAATTAATTAAAACATGTTTTAACATGAAAATTAGCATTGTATCCTGAAGCGTTTAAAGATATATGACAATGCTGAAAAGCTAATATTTCATACATCTTTAATTTAATTTTAATTGAAAGAAATCACATATCAACATTTTGGAGAAAATGGAGAAAGGATGCTAATTTATCGTGATTAATTATGAATAAAGAGACATTTTTCTTTTGTCCTGTTTTGGGGGAAAGAAATGGGAAAAATGCTGGCTTGTGGAAGAAAATGTGGGAAAGAATATGAAATAAAATAAATGACAATTCCTAAACATTTGTTTTCATTGAAAGCAGAACATGTATCAAAATATGGGAAAGGGGATAAAGGATGCTAACTTATAATTATTTAGGGAATTTGGAGAAGAATTTTATCTTTTGTCCTGTTTTTTGAGGAAAGAAATGAAAGAAAAAAAAACGCTGGCTTGTGGAAGAAAATGTGGGAGAGAATGTAAAATAAAATAAATTACAATTCCTTGATGGAATTTGGCCTTGACTGGCTGCCAGTTCTAGAACGCACGCTGGAAGTAGATATTTACGAGAAAGAAGAATCGCAGAAGCATGTGGGGGGAAAAAGAAGTTTGGCACTTAGATCCTACGTTCAAAATAAGTTTCCGCTGTGCGGCTTTTGCTGCGAAGGTGTAAAGAAAATAAACAACGGGAAGGAAAAAAAAGAGGAAAAGAAAACAAATGTCCTTTACTGTAGTTTCCTGATATCATGCAGGTTGACCCTCGATATAAAGCAGTCTTCCTGCTCTTTACCTTTTTTAGCTGTTCAAAGGAGTTTCAAAAAATGAAATTGGAAAAAGAAGAAAAATATCCTATCCTTCAAAATTTCCTATGGTTACCGTATTTGTCGGTGTATTAACCGCTCCGGTGTATTAACCGCACCCCTAAAAAAAAAGATTTTAAAAAGTGCGGTTAATACGGTCGTGTATTAACCACACCCCCTTTTTTTTTTTTTTTTTTTTTTAAAAGGTTTGGTTAATACACCAGCAAATACGGTAGGTAACTACAAGTATGCATGTGGAAGTATCTGTGATACAGAAGATGAATCCATGCTTGCTCGCATATAAGTTGCTATTTACTTTGTCCTAGCCTGAAAATATAACATATTTATCACCGCTCAACATTTCTTACAAGAAATCCAAATCATAGAAGCTCGTTTTACATGACTTCACCGGTCTTCCTATCTTAGTTAGCAAATTCTTACACAAACACCCACACACACTCACCCCAAATCAGAAGAGGTTGTCTATTTTGTGACCTCAATTGGTACTTACCTGTAATCTACGAGATCCATACAAATTAATATAACGATCATTTTTTATCTACCAAACACAATTTACATTCAACATGAATATACAACAAAACATTTGTGAAAGCAAAACATTAGTGAAATTAATTACATGTATAATTTACCTTCAAGAATTTGAACACACATCTACAATAAACATTTTCTATTATGAACATAACTCTTTATTTTCTTACATATATACTTGTAAAAGATAGGCAAAACAGCTTGAAATAACAATAAATTTGGCTACATTTAAAGAAATCTTGTATTTTTTTTAATCTGGTTCAAACTATGAATAGATTTTATTAGCACTCGGTGAGAAAGAAATTATGCAATATTTTACCTGCTGAAGAAAAAAATTAGATAAAATGATTGGGGAATATCTCTATAGTGGCTTGCATGAGATGCAGTATTCGGCAAATAAAAGGCAAATTTTCCTAAATAAAAAAGGAATGAAGAAAGATGACTCCAGCTGGACTTAAAGATGGACCTGAGCTCCAATATTTGATCCTCCAATCTTTAAAATTGGGTAGATTCCAGTCATTGTGTGCTTCCAGACTCATTTCGGTGTTTATATCACTGTCCCATGAATGGGATAAGTTATGAAATAACTTGTGAGAAAGAAGTCCATGGGAGGAAAAAAGGAAGAAATTAAAGGGAATAAAAGATAATCCTATCTCTGCATTGAGCCGACATGTATATCATCAGAATTTCAGATATTCCAAAGCTACATCTAGACTCATGCTGCATCTATCAAAAAATAGAACACAAGTAATACAGAATAAAATGCCTTGTGGCTTCCCATTTTCTTAGTTATGGATAAACATAGACTGTATTAGCCCTTGAAATGCACCTATAAGTCTGTATAAGCAAGCAGTTACTAAGGATAAGTTGAGCCAGTTTGAGGACAGGAAACCAGCGAGTAGAGTTGGATATATCCAGTCCGGCCTCAGACTCCAGATTCCAAGTTTGTAGGTGAAAAAGCAAGTTGGTATCTGAAGAAAAAATGCTGATTCAAATAACCCAATAAACATTTGGAAAAGTCCCCACCATTCAATTAACAATGAGACAAAACCAAGTTTGCTGATATTTTAACAGGACCTGCTAATGGCCCTTTGTCGGAGAATTGGTAAAGGAGGAAAGAGTAATAAGTTTCTTACCTGATCGTCATTGAGATAGTTGGGCAGACCTCCGATGAAGATCTTGTTGGGGGAATCTTGCACAACGGTGGACACCACGCCTGAAGAAAAATATGAACATTGAAAATATTCAGTTATATTTTGACAGAATGACATTCCATATAATTTCTACCATATGAAAACAACTATGGTAATCAATTAAGGTTGTAAAAGATCAGGGCCTGCAGTCGTAAAATCTCACAAGCTAAGTTCAACCCAAGTCAATTTTGAATGATCGGGATAGGGTTAGGGGATGCTACACCGTGGGATGCCATTTTGATCTAGGCTAGTTTGCACGCACTGCATAACATCGATTCAGTGTAAATTACGCACTGTGCGCAAGGCTTTCCAGGATGGCACTGCACGTCTGAATTACAAATCCGAACTAGATTTAATTAAAAAAACACAGATAAACAAGAGCTCAATTAAAACTCAGAAAATCAGTCAATTATTTTGCAAACCTATTCTACTGTTTAAATATAAGCAGATAATTCTAGATGTTTAGATGATTAGGTTGATTAGGTAAATTTTAGTCCCTTACCTGGAACATGTACAGAGGGGTTCTCTGCCATGCCTGGAACTGGCTGGTAGTCCTTTGGTCTTCTGATCTTTAGGGCCTGGTTCTGGAACAGGATCCCATCAAAGGCCATGGCCTGGGTGGTCTCATCGACGGATCGGAACTAGAATAAAAGATTGATTTTATATGAATGACAAAAGCTTTAAAATGCTACAGTGGAAACTCATTTTAGACAGCTCTGATTTGATTAAACCCTCCTATAACAAGTTATCATCATCACCACCATTACCATCACCATCATCATCTCACCACCTCCACCATCATCATCATCATCACCATCACCATCACCATCACCATCACCATCACCATCACCATCACCATCACCATCACCATCACCATCATCATCATCATCATCATCATCATCATCACCACCATCACCACCACCACCACCATCATCATCATCATCACCATCAACACCACCATCATCATCATCATCATCATCATCATCATCATCATCATCATCATCATCATCATCATCATCATCACCACCATCATCATCATCATCATCTTCATCACCATCACCACCACTATCATCACCACCACCATCAGTTCAACATCACCATCATCATTATTACCTCGAGGAAAGCAAAGTTCTTGTCGTGGTTGACCTGGACGGCAAGGACTGGTGGGCCTGGAGCCTGAGCAAGACCATTGCTGTGCATCTTGCCATTGAAGAACTCGACCATCACGTCCTGTAAGAGTTTCAGAAAAAACACCAAGGAATTATTCTCTAGCCATTTTTGTTTTCAGATAATACATACAAAGCAAAAGCTTTAGGAATAATTACATTACATACACATTTTCCATCGGAAATCAACAGAGCATTTTTGAGCTACTGCCCAATTCTCAAAAACTTCTTCTTCTTGAATTCCTCCAGCCTGGAGAACTGCACAGAGTACACAGTTGCATGCACTTGAGTCAGTCACGTAATATCATCCTCAGAACAGTATTGAACCATTAATGAACGTTCACAGGGTCACAGAAAAAGAGACTTGTATGGTGAAATTCTAATCAAACTGTAGAGTAAGAGAATGAAAATCATGAACCTCTACTGATCAATTGGCTAGTCTGTAGAGAAATTTGCACTATCCTGTTCCTCAAAAGGCTGAACAACTAACAAATATTTTGGTAATGTTCTTACCTCTGTGACTCCGAAGGGAATGTTTCCCACGTAGAGGCGCCTGGCCTGCCTGGTCATCTGGCTACCAACCACGGGCACAGCGGGGGTGGCAGCAGCAACAGCAGCAGCTACAGAGGCAGCGGCTGCCTGGAGGGGAGCCTGTGGCATGGGGGCCTCCGGGATGATGGGTTGCGAGGTCACCGATGCTGGGGGAATCTGACCAGCTGCAAAACAATCAAACAAGTTCAGATTTAAATGGATTTAGCAATAACAAATATCAGGGGTGGCAGCAGCTACAGAGGCGGCCGCTGCCTGAAGGGGAGCCGTAGGCATGGGGGCCTCCGGGATGATGGGTTGCGAGGTCACTGCTGCTGGGAGGATCTACCGGTACCCAGCTGTTTAAAAAACAAGTTGAGATTTATATAATTAATAGATTGATAAATAGGAAAGGAATCATCAGATAGGGTACCATCTACAAAGTATGTGTGCAAAATATTGCCCACAATTGACAAAAATTGAATGAAGGACATTTTGAACAAATAACCTAACCCTTTTATCAAACTTGACCCTTTGTAATCAGTTTGAAATAAAATCACAGGCAGAAACACTCTAAAGCATATCAAAGTGTGACGTCACTAGTATTCATTGACACAGATTATAATTCTAAACAATGTAAAAAAAAGCCAGAAATTATGGTCTAGTCCTTGCGAAGAAGGCAATCATCCAGCCCTAACTCAAATACCAAAAGCTGAAATCATAGGACAACTTGTTTAGAACCATTACTATGCACGAACAAAGGAATTTGACATCACTACTTTGGTACTCTCAACCGAGCATGGTGGCTTAGCGGTTAAGAGTGTCCGCCTCATGCACGGGAGGTCCCGGGTTCAAACCCAGACCGGGTCATACCAAAGACTTTAAAAATGGTACCTTCTGCCTTCTAGCCAGACACTCAGCATTTATAGAATGGAGAAGGAAAAGTTAATCACACGAGTTACCACAGGACTGGCCCCCCTTCTGTAACTTTCGCTACATTTAGTAGAGTGTGTGGCCTAGGGCTAATGAAACGGAGATAGGCGCC
The DNA here is from genome assembly GCA_037951105.1 of Echinarachnius parma. Classification (NCBI taxonomy): domain Eukaryota; kingdom Metazoa; phylum Echinodermata; class Echinoidea; order Clypeasteroida; family Echinarachniidae; genus Echinarachnius; species Echinarachnius parma. Next base: position 22,298 of record JBAMJV010013421.1, read on the forward strand.
GCCTTATGTGCCAACATTGGTACGGGAAAGACTTTAACTTTAACTAACTTTGGTACTCTATTAGGAATGCTATTGCCCAACACTAATAAGAATACCAAGTATAATTGTCTTTTTAATCAGTTTACTTCTAAATTTTGCATTTCCCACAGAGTTGATACAGAGCCCACCAAGTTCCCGTAGGCAATGGGGTAACTGACCTTGCATCGCCTTGTACTGTGCAACTGACACATGTTCGAATCCTGCAGGTGCAACGTCCCAGTACTTGTTGGGCTTCTTACGCCTCTTCCTTGGTTCTCTTGGAGATCGGCTAAAACAAAAAGAAATGGTAGTAAAGCATGGAAATTAAGAATTTATATATATGAATTAAAATTGTAATAAATTTGCTCTCCTCAACAAGACCTCCAAACTCATATTTCATTTAAAATTTTCATACAAAATATCATCGTTTAAATGATAACTTACCATACTGATTGTAAATCAAGATGGAAATCTTGAAGATATGATTAAAATCATCACACATTATCCTCACAAATATTGTCATCGCTTTTCAGCAGGTTTCAACGCAAATTTCGCAAATCTATCAAAATATCATTAGCAATTTTGCAAATGTTATTAATAATAAACCCTTCAAATAATTTTTTGACTAGACATTTTTATCTAGATTTCTATCTATCACTTTTAGTATATTAGTTACCTTCTCCTTGCATCCCTTGTTCTCCTATCCCTTCCCTTCTCTCTGCTTCCAGATCGACTTCTGCTGCGCCTTCGTCTTTCTCTGCTCCTGCTTTTGTCTCTGCTCCTGCTCCGCTCTTTTCGATCTCTGCTCCGACTTCTCCTCCTCCGTTCTAAAACAAAGAAAATTGTATCAAGTTTATTATTTTGTACTACACCATGTACATGTATTTATGTCTCTATTTGCAGATCAAGAGCACCAGATCAGCTCTATTTTATGGCCGACTGCATTTCTACATTTCCCTACTACTGCTATAATTGTCTCGGCTCTTGCACCGCTTCTCTGGCTCCAAGCTACAGAGTTTCCTCCTCTGATCTAAAACAAAATGAGTTGACCTTAATATCTCTCTCTTAGATATATATGCAGATCGAGAGCATCAGATCAGCTTAAATATGTTATTACTACTGCACTGCCACCATACCCTGCTCTTTCTGGTTTTCCTTTCACTCTCCTGCTTAGTTTTTCTCTAATCTAACACTTTTATATAAATTGCAGATTTAAATAATTGTATTACAAAATTCCCTGCTCCTGCTCTGTTTGTCTCTGCACTACTCCACTAGCTCAATTTGTTACACTAGTTCTCGGACTCTGCTGCAACTTACCTTCCTCTGATCTAAAATAAAGAAAATCAAAGTGAAATAACTTTTGCTATATTCCCCTATTTCAGCTTCATTTGTCTCTGCCCTGCTTCTCTCGCTCTCGACTGTTACAGCCTGCCTGCAGCCTGTGCAGCCCACATCTACTAAAGTAAATGGTCCAATCAGTTGGACCATTTACACGCAATATACGCTAATACGCTGCCACGCTGGAGATGAGCATACTCGTTGCACATCTACGGAAAGATTTTGAGCGGCATATCGTTACAGCGCCGGTGCAGCCTGCACTCTGCATCCGCAGGGCTTCTCCATTCCAACTTTGAATTAATCTGAAAGTAGAAACAGAGTCAGAGAATACACTGTCTGACAACACAGTGACAAGTAACTCAAGTGAACGCTACCGCGGAGCGGTAGCGTTCAAGGTCGGGCTCATAGTGCCCCCGAATTTATGCGCTAATGTGCACAATAAGTGTGCTTAAAATTATAGATATGATACGGTACTTACCACCGTGTAGATGATACATATGTTATGCAACTATGGGGTGGATCAGAATGATGATTTTTCGCTCCATTCCGCATCAAAATGAGTGATTTATGCACCTCCTCGACTTCTATCTGTGTTGTATCGAGACTTGGGAACGAGCGATGATCAGGCGAACGCGCGGGTACGGTCTCCATTCATGTACCGCGCCCGCCGAAAAGATGGCAGAACTGACTCGCGCGTTTAGTGGTCGTACGGTAATCGATCGTTCAGAAGTCGCGATACAACACAGATAGAAGTCGATGATGTGCATAAATCACTCATTTTGATGCGGAATGGAGCGAAAAATCATCATTCTGATCCACCCCATAGTTGCATAACATATGTATCATCTACACGGTGGTAAGTACCGTATCATATCTATAATTTTAAGCACACTTATTGTGCACATTAGCGCATAAATTCGGGGGCACTATGAGCCCGACCTGAACGCTACCGCTCCGCGGTAGCGTTCACTTGAGTTAAGTGACAAGCAACCAACATTGCAACAACAACATCAGGATTGGTCCTTTTTAGTTTTAATAATAAATAATAGATTTGCTTTGAATATGTTCTCATGTTTTCAATTATAATTCATTCCGTTTCACATCAAGATTAACTTCTGCTCTTCCATTTCCAATGACTTCCAGGCCCAGGGCCAGGCCGCGCCGCCGTCGGAGTGTAGGAGCAACGTAAGGCAGCGCGGCGGAGGCCCGGCCACCAGCGCGGCCGGGGCCGGGGCGGCGCGGCGCGGAGCTCAGTCAATAGAGAGCCTCGCAGAGTTCTTTAGCGTGCTTGGCTAAGCAATACACATGCACATTTAAAAAAATCCCGTGACCATCCTAAAAAAGGCATTACTAAATGTTTAATAATTATTTCATATTCAAGTTAAACACAAATAAAACTTCACAATAGTTTACCTGGTTTCTTATCTTCATCTCCCATGTTTCTTGTAGGAAATTTACCAACAGCAATTGTTCAAACCGAGATAGTTATGTAGACATATTCTCGTAGGGAAACACTTCACTTTTGCACAAAACATAGAGAAAGCGTAGGTCAGGAGAATTTTTCCTCTACATACAATTGTGGTTGAATCAAATAATATAGAAAAGAAGAAAAAACCTATTCGGTCCAGAAAGGGCTAGGGAGGACAAACGATGGCGTCGATTCTATTATTGAGGGAGAAGGTTAGATGTTTTCCATGAAATTATTGTGGGGAAAATATATAAATAGATATTTATATTTAGTCTTATTGGACGCAGTGCAGGCATAGCGTGATATCGGGGGTGGGGGGGGGGGGGGGGAATTTTGCAATTTCACATCGGCAAATCCCAAAATCCCGTATAAAAAAGGGGAAATATGAAAAAAGGGACCCATGTCTAAGGATTTTTTTGATGAAAAGGGGACCCATGTCTAAGGATCTTTCTTGAAAAAGTCACCCTTCCCAGCGGCACATCCCCGTATACCCAATATACGTGAGTACCCCCCCCCCCCCCCCCCCGGGACTGCGAATGATTGGGGGCACACCTATATGACATATTTAATTTTGGTTACACACATTTTTGTTGCAAAAATATTGGAAAGTGGAAACACTTGCCACCTCACCCCCTCCCCCCTTCCCCTTGTGCTCCCCATGGTATATGGCTATGCCACGCACCGCTTGGATGATGTGACAAAGAAATGTACTGATATAATTATTATATCAATAGAATATTTGGCATTAGTTGGCAATTTAAGGTTTTGTCAACCTTTGTCAACGAGACGGCCTTCGCAACAATCTAAAGGAGACACGACTGGCAACCCTCAGACAAATTGCATTCCTGAATAATATTGCAATGCAGTATTACAAGACAAATACAAAATAACCTCTGCAATCTAACATAGAAATTGAATTACACCCGTTTTACCGGCATGGTCACTGGATTTCAGTGTATATAATAAGATGTTGTTATTTAATATTTTTTGAAAGGCAACATATTGAATTTTCAATTTAACTATTTCAGACATTAATTTTCACGGTAAAACTTTCTGCTTATTTTGATGTTTATAATAATAATACTAATAATAATAATATACAAAATGTATATAGCGCTTAATACAATGTTTATAATTTCATATTGTTTCATATTCCTATCGTTAGTTGGTTGTTTTTTTTCATGGAGAATGTGTATAAAATGAAATTAAATGAAGAACTTTGGAATGTGATGTAATGTAAGAGCTACATAATGTAGAATAAAGGATAATGATTAGTAGACCTATGTGTATTTCATATTGTACCTCCCTCCCCCCCCCCCCCCCCCCCCCCCCCCGTCTCCGGATTATAAAATGTTGATTGAACTGTTATGTTATATTTTGAAAATAATCTAAACAATTATAATGGAATGAAGACATTGACCTAGCTAGG
>JBAMJV010013422.1:0-23073 GCA_037951105.1 Echinarachnius parma
CCAACCACCACAAACACAAGCAAAAGAAAACACGGACACAAAAGACATACATACACAAATAAAATACACTCAAACTGAATTGAATGTGTTCAAAGCAATTGATGATTTTCCGCTCAAATCATTCATACATGTGGAAGAATTAAAGTGAAACTAACCCGGGACTGCATCACGCAACCACGGCAACCAAAGGATAAATATCCCGTATCGGCAGGTGGAAACAACTAATGCGGACATCCTCGGAGGAGCAGACAAACAGACTGACTGTATCGATCACGGCGTAAACAATGAGAGATTTGAATCCATCGTGCCAAATTTAGCTCCAAAAATCGAAAATTGGGAAACCCTGCAGGCTGCAGCCAGAATTCCTGGATGAATTTTGTTTCTCTGTTGACTGGATGGTTTTAGCACCATGGACAACGGATGTACCTGAATGCATTACTGATAGATCTATGCATGAATGAATGAATGGGTTGGGTGCACTATTCCAAACTTGGCAGCTATGATTTATATTTATAAATATGATGAATGAATCAAATGAAATGAAGGCTTACGAGGCTGTACCAGACAGTAACGACTACATTCTATCCCCGAATTCTATATTTTCTCTGCAAAAATTGCTCCATGATTAATATGAAATTATGAAATTTGTTCTTAAAACTATATACAATTCCGAACCGTAGTGGTGAAATAAATAACCAAAAGTGTAACTAACCCTAACCACTGGCGTAGCTAGGATTTTTCCTGCTGGGGGGGGGGGGGGGGGGGGGGCCTTGGATTTTCATGAGGGGGCACAGATTTTCACCAGACAAGCAACAACAAAAATGGTCCTCGTCAGTTTACATGGCCTAAAATCATAATTTGATCTCAGATCTAATAATCTAGTTTAACCATGAACATTTCATGATCTTGGCCTAAAATGATTACAATATCCTTAACAATTACAAGTTTTGGGGCCGATATCTGTCGCGCATTGTTTTTCCTGGAAGTATGAAGTTTTTATGGGGGGAGCACATGCCTCCTCCCCCCCCCCCCCTCCTAGTTGCGCCCCTGACTGTATAACCCTACATCTTATTTTGTTGGACCATTCTCTCAAACTCCCCTGATGTAATTTTCCCCTTTTTGCTCTTGATATTTAAAGGGATAGTACAGATTTGGTTTAGAGGGCGCTTCAAGAAATAATTATTTGTGAGAAAATATTTGAAAAAGCGTGTGATCTTTTAAAGTCAAAATAAACTTTGTTTGATCTATCCGAGTTCAGGAACAGCTGAAATATTCATCAATATATCCGACATCAAACTCCCCCGATGTCATTTTCCCCTTTTGGCTCTTGATATTTAACCCCTTCTGTCTTTCGCCCAGGATGCATCCACCTGTTTCTTATGCGCATGGTTGGATGAGAAGGGTGTAAAGTCAATTTCTTGCTAAATCGAGTTATGTTTTAATACCATCTACATAATTATGTAGTAGGTTGGAGCCTCCTCTACATGATGTCAAATTTTCAGATAATTAGTTATAATTTGGGGAATATTTAGTATCAAATATAAAAGTAAAAGAGAGCTATAAAAATGAATTGTGTTTTTACAAGTCTTCCTTACTTTCAATACATGATTATCTCCGAAGTACAACAAGTGACTTAGTGCCCTTCTCTCACTCAACCAACGACATGACAACTAAGTAACAAACTTTACCTTTAAGCTTTTCAAGTTTGGAACCCCTCTTGATTTCATTGGGGAAAAAACAATTTATTGAAAATCAAAAACAAAACTAGTCCCTAATCAGATGAAAGGTGCATAACAGTAGCATACCTGCCAACATTTGAAATTCAGAAATCTGTACCCACTGCGGGGGTCTGGGAGAAAAACGCCGTCGTGAAATTATTCACGAGGGCTATTTTGGGGCTCACGGGGCTCCTTTTTTTTTTTTTACATCGTTTTCACTGCTCAAGGGTCTAATAAATGATTATCATGATGTGATCTATCCGATTATGCCATGTTTGGTACGTTTCTGGCGTTTTCCAATCATGCAAACGATGTTTTAAAAAAAATATAAAAATATAAAAAATCATAAAATCGGAATATTCCGATTTTTAAGGTCCTAAAAATTCAGAAAATCAGAATATTCCGAATAAATCGGAACAGTTGGCAGGTATGCAGTAGTTTTTTTGTTGTTGTTTTCATTCTTGCCATCATGTTGATGTTGTTTTCATGTTAGTAGTTATCGTTGTTAACTAATGTTCTTGGGTATTTTCTTTCCTTTTGTTTAAGTTTAACCCACTTTTTGGGGGGATTCAATGTCATCCACAGCCAGTGTTTCCTGTGATTTGGCAGCTCATTTATCAACATATTGTGAACCAGAAATCTGCTCCTGTTTTCTTCAATGGACATCATTTAAGGCCTTGAGCTGAAGGTCGTATCGAATTTGTGTTGACATGTAGAGATGTTCTTCTACAACATGAATTGCGCTTGCAATACGAATGAAAGCTTTTTTAATAGTTATTTTGCACCCTCTTCTTTCTTAAGTATTATAGCCTGTGGCACCTCAATTGCAATAATTACATTAGGTATTTTTTGCCATCTTTAATGAAATAACACATCGTAAATCAACATAACTTATTCCTCCCTAGTAATTAAGAATCTCTTAATATAGTGCACCAGAATTTTGTAGTCAATTGGTGAAGACTTATTAAAATCTGATGTTGATGAAAATGATGATTACAATGATAATTGTGATAGTGATGACGACGAAGACGACGACAATGACGATGATGATAATGATGATAATAATATCAAAGTAAAAGATGTAATCAGTAATAATGATCATAAAAGTAATAATGATCATGATGATGATAATGAAAATAGTGATGATTATGATAGTGATAATGATGATTATCAGATTTAAGGAAATTGATGAAGATGATGCTTATGATACCAATGTTAAAGATCTATGTAATTGGTTATAATGATGATGATAACGTGGTTATATTTACAATTATTGTACACATGCAAGGCTTTATTCCCTGTGAACAATACTTATTTTTTATAATACTTCTGATTATATTCTGTCTGCCATATTTATCATATGGATTGGAACACTAAAAAACACTAAAAATGAACATTAAAATAAAGTTGTATAGAGCATTGATCCTACTCTTTTCAATCCACATAGAAGAGTGCAGTCAAGTGCATTGATGTGCTCTAAGCTGTGCATTGTATAATAATCAATAACTGCATTATGTAAAACAATGCTCAAAATTAGCATCATAGGCCCGATGGCCCGGGGCCACCAAAAATTGCTGTCGGGCCAGTAAAAAACTCATATTTCAAAGTTTGGTGGCCCGATCGGGCCAGCTTGCTTTTAAATGTAGCATTCAGCAACTTTTTCTCACATACAAAATATTGGTTAGTTAAAAAGTTGCAAGTTAATTGAGCAAGTAACACTGCTGCTAATGAATATTCATACATTCTTGAGCAGCAGTACTCATTTTCTAACCAGTTGTTATAAAAAAAGTTTCATATTAAAAATCATTGTTAGTAATTTCAGTTATTTTGCGTATTTTGCATCTAATGAGCATCATGAATATTCATATATTACTACTATATATCACAATTTTAAAATATGTCTTAAATGTGTCTAAGGTGTTCAGACAACACTGCACAGAATTTTGAGGTCAAATAGAATTTTCTCTTTTTCTACCATTTTTGTTTTGTCACCTAGACCCTGACTATGTATGACTGGAAGTGAAATTGTCACTCGTGTGTATTCAATCACTGTGATGTTTTGATGAAGACAATGAATAAAAAGACATGACACACACACATTCATCCTAATTCATGTTTATTTAATTCATCTTACAATGAAACAAAGGGGAATAAAAAAATAAAAAGTATTGCCTTGTACCCTGAAACTATTCATATGGTTATTGTATTCATTTTACTTTTGTTTTTCGTTATTTTTTTCGGGCCAGTAGTTTTTAGTTTCGGGCCACCAAATTTGGAAAAATACTAATTTGACTGGCCCGACCGGGCCACCAGCAAAAAAAAGTTAATTTCGAGCATTGTGTAAAATAATAATAGTTCAGTATTTATATGGCGCCAACAATCAAGATATTCTATTCCATGGCGGCAGCCTTTTTATGGCAAAAATCCACGTAATTATTCATGAAAATAATGTTTTCTTCAAATTCAAGACTTGAAATCTGTTGTATGCATTCCTAATCCCATTGACTATACCCCCTTTGGTATTTTATGAACTTTTGTTTCTTTAAAATGTAATTAAAGTGACAAAATAGTGTAAACAATGTCCAAAACTGAGCAAAAAGTGCTTGGTCTAATAATTATTTCCAAGGCTGTATTCAGCCATGGCTCCGATTGACAGGGCTTATATCCTGTTCTTTGTTTTCGACTATAGATTCAATTCTTTATGAATATGAAATTTATAAATGTACTGAATTTTCGAAAACTATGTTTGTTTTTCATTTGTGTATACCTCGTAATTGATTTATCAAATATTCTATTTGATGGCGCAGTACCTAGTATATTAGCCGTGGCTCCAATTGACAGGGCTTATATCCTGTTCTTTGTTCTCGACTATAGTTCCAATTTTATATGAATGTTCAGAATTTTCTAAAGCGATGCTTGTGTTTCATTTGTGTATACATGTACCTCGTAATTGATATATCGTTATTAACCCTGTCTGGTCTTTAAAGGGACATTCCCTCTTTACCAAACATTTAAAAATGCTTCAAATTTGGTACAGATCTGTATAATACTTGTATTATGCTGCGTATGAAATTTCATAGCCGTAGGTGCCATCATTCATAGCGATCACTGCTGTTGTGCAGATCTCTCTCGTTGGTGGCACTATCTATTATGGGTGGTGGGCATCACATTCATACCACATATAATATCAACAGCGAACGTAGAGGGAGCTAGACAGATTATTGTGAGGTTCGGTTATTAAACCGTCTTCCAACATTTTATTAATCTACATTTGTATAGGTAATAACAAAAATCATAAAATTCATAACTCCACCAAAATACATTGTCAAGTCCTAATCTTTTCAGAATAAATGTTTTAATTATTTTGGGCTTGCAAAAGAGGGAATGCCCCTTTAACCCTGTCTGGTCCGCTCCTTCATTAAAGGGATCTAGTAACCTTGTCCAAATCCACAAAACTTACTCAGAACTCTAGTGGTTCTCTTGTACCTTGTTGTACCTGTAGAAATATGTAGTAAGCGTGGAACAGGTGTTTTTTTTTTTATTATTTCCCTTTCGTTAAAAAGGTATTTACGACTGAAGTGTTCGGATTTTTAATTATCCACTGGAAAGTTATAACTGTGTACAATGTCAGTGTAATGTGTTTGTGAATATAACTTTACATCTTTCCTTATTATTCTGCCATAAAACATCCACTTAAAGTTAAATTTACACAACATTACTCAGCAGTGGCGTAGCTACAGGGGGGCACAGTAGCTACAGGGGGGCACAGAGGTGCCTGTGCCCCCCCAATAATTTGGAAAAGCAATAAAAAACATTTTAAAAACAAAGAAATTAAATAAGTTGTGTGCCCCCCCCCCCCCCCCCCCCCGCCCCATCAGTCTTTCTACACTACGACACTGTTACTCAGTGGACATATCAGATCACAAACATACACATAAATATTAATTTTGAATGAATGCCAAAATAATGAAATAACAATGTTACAACAAACATACACATTTTATCAACCATTCATCACTTTTTGCACATGTCATCAAAGCACATAGCCAGCGAGCGGTACCTTTCGCGAACGATAATGTATGCATGACGTCATTGATCGCGTGCGCACGCATCTCATTACGAGACTTGGCTGGCTTCTGGGCCGATTATGCATGCCATGAAAATGTGGTATCGGAGCGGTATCGGTCTGGACATAGCACAGGGTTTACCCTTTTCGCTGCATTCTCTTCCCACAATTCATTTCGATGCTTACGTCATTGGCTTTCTGAACGCCCATTCTACACGTTGATACCAAATTCGATACGCGACTCTTTGGACAAAATCTTGTGAAAGAAGGTCTTTTTCACCTGCTGTTTTTCGCCAAAATGGATTTTGAGCTATTCGGGATGCCGTTTATAAGGTAAGTTTTCGATATTTCGAAAATTTTGTATGTGAATGATGATAATTTATCTGAATTCTACATACTTTTATCGATCGTTTCATACGTTTTTTCTTGTGTGCGAGTGTTGATAAAGTTGTTGACATGGACATTATGCATGGTTTTGCAGTCCCGATATACAGTAGCTATCGTCGTACTTTTTTGTGCATGCACAGTGGAGCGCTCTGGCACGTGTGTGTGGTGCGAGCCTCATAAATATTCATATGATTTTCATGCGCAAGCGCACTTCGGCTGTACCGGCGCTCGGCGAAGCGATATAATGGGAATACACGATGAATGGGACAGCGGGCTATGTGCAAAGTTACTACATCCCTTCATGCGTGTTGTACAGTATAAGAAAAAGAATTTCTTAGGCAATTTGACATAAAATGACCAGGGCAATTAATACCGACATACACTCATCGCTACCGATATTTCACCTCCAGTATGAAGTTTGCAAATTGTCCTATGACAAGTTACCATTGAAGTATGTACGTAACGATTGATAGCAAAGATAATATATATATATACATGTTTATATGCAGCTCACAAATTATTTTTTTAGAAAAACTCGGTTGCTAAAATCATCTGTATACGAATGTTATATTGTTGATGTTACAGCCAACATATTATGCCTGAAGAGGCCACATCACATCACACTCCAAATACCGCACAAACATTTTTTTTAAAACTGCAACATGATTACAATGACTAATTATATACGACTCTATAAATGGTATAATTTTAACAAATTATTTATTTCGGGCAAAACAGGGAAGCGTGCAATTAACAATATTTGTATTTATATACCTTGTCCATAACTGCCAACTTAACATATTTGTAATGGCCTATATTATATACCGACTTCTCAGTCAGGACAGGTTATAATTGTACTAATCAAAACTAAAGTCTAAAGAATCATTCAGAATTCAGAATCGAAATGTTTCAACATTATACTATACTTATAAACATATATATATAATTTATGAAATCGTAAAGACAATTATCTATAATACACACCTCTTTTTGAAGATCTGTAACATCGAGATCCAAGTACTTCACGCCGGCCGTACACGGTATCGTATCAAATGACATTTAATTTAAAAATGGTCCAATTATTGCATGTATCATGTAAATTGAATTGAATGAATGAACTTCAACTTATTACAAACGAAGAACTATATTGCGCTGCACGCGATATGGATACCACATAATATACAGTAGCACAACACAGGTGGTATACAGTAGTATAGGGGTGTACGTTCTATGTGGAGCTATCCGTGCGCGCGTGCAGTTGTATTGTACTGCATGTATTGTGAACGGTGTATCACGTATAGTGACGAGACGCTATATTTACTGTAATGAATGGTTGCCAAGATGTGTGCTTCATTCCATGAAATCGTAATCTCGCTCCACGGAATTCGCCAAAGCCGCCAAGAGATGGCGTTATACTTTATAGTGAAAAAAGTGGAGTTGAGGTATAGGTTGGTTGGTTGGTTTTGCAGACGTGTTGCCGACGGAACCGCCCTTTCTCGTCATCATCCGAGAAAGCCGTAGCCTTCAAACAAATACGAATTACGCCACTAGTGTAGTTCGTCATCATCATCATCATCATCATCATCATCATCATCATCATCATCATCATCATCATCATCATCATCATCATCATCATCTTCATCATCATCATCATCATCATCATCATCATCATCATCATCATCATCATCTTCATCATCATTATCATATTCATTATCATCATTGTCATCATCCTTATCATCGTCATCATCGTCCCCATCGTCACCATCGTCACCATCATCACCATCGTCATTATCATCATCGATCATCATCATCATCATCATCATCATCATCATCATCATCATCATCATCACCATCATCATCGTCATCGTCATCATCGTCATCATCGTCATCATCATCATCATTACCATCATCATCATCATCATCATCATCATCATTACCATCATCATCATCATCATCACTACCATTATCGTCACCACCATTACCAAAAATCATGTTACTTGCGCCCCTTGGTTTTTCTAATACCGAGGGCGTATACAGATGATACATCCCGGGGGGTGAGAGGGATATGTTTTAGTCGAGAATGTTTTAGTCGAGAAAAGGCATGTTTTCCGCCAAGATGTGTACTTCATTCCATGAAATCGTGATCTCGCTCCACGGAATTCGCCAAAGCCGCCAAGAGATGGCGTTATACTTCATAGTGAAAAAAGTGGAGTTGAGGGAAGAGCTCATTTCCAAAAGGCGCTAAATCCACTTTCCATAAAAATTGAGTTAACGATATATGTACATGTATAATCTACGTAGCTATCGAGGAATCCACATTTTACGACAAATAACTCCTTCAAAATCAAAATATAGAAAGTTCAATTTTCATATTCCCATAGGCACGTGTACAAAGTGGGACAAAGAAACCTGTTTTCCTCGGAAGTTGAAAAAGTGGATTTAGTGGTTGAAAGCTCTAGGTTGGTTGGTTGGTTTTGCAGACGTGTTGCCGACGGAACCGCCCTTTCTCGTCATCATCCGAGAAAGTCGTAGCCTTCAAACAAATACGAATTACGCTACTAGTGTAGTTCGTCATCATCATCATCATCATCATCATCATCATCATCATCATCATCATCATCATCATCATCATCATCATCATCATCATCATCATCATCATCATCATCATCATCATCATCATCATCTTCATCATCTTCATCATCATCATATTCATTATCATCATTGTCATCATCCTTATCATCGTCATCATCGTCACCATCGTCACCATCATCACCATCGTCATCATCGATCATCATCATCATCATCATCATCATCATCATTATTACCATCATCATCATCATCACTACCATTATCGTCACCACCATTACCAAAAATCATGTTACTTATGCGCCCCTTGGTTTTTCTAATACCACGGGCGTATAAAGATGATACATCCCGGGGGGTGAGAGGGATATGTTTTGGTCGAGAAAAGCCATGTTGTCCGTCAAGTGTCTGTTTCGTTTGATTAAAAACAATTCAGTTGTACAATCAAAATTGCTAAATTCCAAAAGCTTCGCCCTTGGACCTCTACAGACGCCCTGTTAATGTCGGGCCCTCGCATCTTGAGAGTGCTGAATTGCCCACATCAGAAAGCATTCGGGGCTCTGCCCCCTGGACCCCTACAGAAACCATGGCTGGTATTCAATTCAATGCTTAGATACAGTTTTTAAAAAATTACTTAGCATTAACCTGAGAACCTTTATTTATCTCGTATCAAAATATAATTTGTTTTACTTTTACTTCAGTAAAGTAAAATCTGAATGTAATCATTTTGGAGACATTATATGGTATTAAAATTTGTCTACAATTTGCAGTCGTTTAATTAATTGAATCCCAATTTTGGCTAAGTAATTTATTTAAGCCAAATACCAATTAACTGCTTACATTTTGAAATAAGTATGGAATTTGATACCCGCCGTGGGCATTGCATGCTCCCTGGTGCAACCGTTCTAGACTAGTCGTCTTGCGCGCTGAAATGTATAATTATGCCAAAAGTTTTCCTGAGGCTACACCCCCTGGACCCCTGGCTCTAAGGCAGGCCCCTGTATCTGTTCTGCACTTCGCTCAAACAAAGGCGCTCGTCAAGTGTGCAAAAATCAGGTTTCGGTAATATTAACCCTTGCAAACTATCATCTTATGACTTCTTAATAACCAAAATTTAAAAAATCAAGCCCCCCTGAATTTATTTTTTAATACATTTTGAATTCGTTCTATGTATCCTGTAATTCAGAATTTCTCTACAAGCAATACGCAATGAATTGATTCACTGTTTCTTGAGTTGAACTTGAATCAAACAGCTTCTAGCCCGGGGGCTCCGCCCTAAGACCCAGCACACCATTTCAAAAACGTTTCGCCGTGGGAGGGGGTATACCCCCTTTTCAGATTCAAGTACATTGCCAAGTCAAATGTCCTACCAAGGTATGCGTCAAATAAATATATCCTACCAAGGTATGCGCCAAGTGCAAAAGCTCCCTACAGTAACAGGGGGAGGGGGAGGAGGAAGATGGCAGGTTAGATCCCCCTTGCAAAATTCCTGACTACGCCACTACTTACTTTATTTAGGTGTACCTATCCCCTTTAAATTACAAATTAAGCGGAGATCACTGTATATTGGATTTATAGGGTCACCCTAGAAATACAATATTAGTACTCTATGAAAAAAAAATCACCGTGATATTTTACAGCACAATCTATAACTTCAAAATAACTTCATGTACACGTACAATGTGTTGGAAATCTTCGTCCTCATATTTGGTTTCGTCCTTCAATCACCGACCCCTTCTTTCTCTTTCCCTATTTGTTCTTTCATCATCATCATCGTTGCCGTAACCACCACCATTTTCATCACCATACATTTGTTCCTAATTGATTTTATGGAGCGCTTGGTTATTGTGAAGTTTTGTTTTAGTATAGCGCCATCTGCAGTATCTAAACCTATGAATGTGCTGAAATCCTCCCACAACATATCGATGTCCCACACCCTCCTTTAATTTTTCTATTTTGTCTATCGGATGTTGATGATAAAGGGCAGTCCCATCAGACTTAAAGTTATAATTGATTTTACGCGTCTGTAAAAAAACAAACAACCAACCCGTCCTCCCCTCCCTTCTCCAATCACCGACTCCCCACCCCAACCCACTCTTCATATTCCCCACATTTACTTTACACCCTACGAAATGTTATTATATTTTTACCTCCGCCAACGAAGTTGGAGGAGGTTATGTTTTTGGTCCCGTTTGTTTGTTTGTGAGTGTCGGCGGAGGTATGCACTAGCTCCCTGAGTGCACTGCGTCTAGTTTATTTTATTTTCGTCCATTTTGGTTCCGTTAGTTTTTTTTTCTCGGAAGACGGGAGTTTAGAAATGTCAATCAAAATTTTGTTTGAATCTGTTTCTTTGTCATTTTAATGCTTATATTATACTTTTCTCCGTATGATTGTAATTATTCATGTTCATATTTGTTCTTTGTATTATATATAAGTGAAAATATATCAACAGATACGGTATCAAATGAACAAATTTTAATCACAAATCTGGCTTTGCAACTAGCCCCCAATTTACGTGAAGAAATGCTATATTTGTTTTGTATACTCTACTATATCTGGTGAAATATGATTTTTAAAAAGACGCATGTTGACAAGAAATACATTTATTTTCGATATTTATATTTATTATGATGAAACAACACAACATGATATATATACTATTTTCATAAATATATATTTTAACAGTATTTCTACAAACACAATAACTTCCCTATGATGGCTTAGAAATGTATTTTACATAAAATAAATAACAGATAACAGTGTGTAAAGTATTTCCAGTCATTATATTAAATAAAATAATTTTTTAGCACCGACTGAAAAATTAAGAAATTCTCACTCAAAGGCATCTTTAGATTATTATGCTATAGGTGATTCGTATGGTTTGTACATTCCATATAAAGATTGTAATTCTGAGTTTTTAACAGGATCTATGGTACTTGCCCTCTGATCATTATTCAAAAAGATTTAATAAACCAACACGTTGCTTACGTATTAAATGTGTAGCAAAAATATATTTTAAAGGATGATAAGAGGTTCACGGCAGTGGTGAATATGTCTGACGGCTTAAACAAAACATTGTTAGAATATGAATTGTGTATGCTTATGCTTGTAACTGTTTTTGTCAGTTTCATGGGGGTCACATGATCCCGGAGGGCGTTTCACAAAGAAATATTTTGTCATCATGACAAATTTTTATGGTGGCAAAAGGACCTTTTGGCCAAAATTTGTGCCCAAATGTCCCTATGATGCCACCATAAAAAATTGTCATGACAAATTTGCCATAATTACCAAATATTTATTTGTTAAACATCCCCCCCCCCCCCCCCCCCCCCTTGTGCCAAATTGTCAACAAGCAGTCGAATCAACATTCAATTTCGATGCTAGTTTTTAAAATTATAAGTTTGGGATCAAAGACCGGACTGTGAATTAAATGCATACAAACTAAACATGCAACAATGGGTCAGTGCATCCGTAATGGCTTGGTACGAACAGTCACGTCACGTTCACGTTCACATCACGTGAACGGTTCTGTACCTTTTGTGAAACAGGTCACCCAAATCTACGAAGTGTAGGGTAAAGTGACCCAACAATTTGTCGTTTTCCATGCCGGTAAAACTCGAAGTGTCGCGTTAACCAAATCGTGACGTGAGCGTTTAATCAAGATTTTTTAAATTGCAAACGCTTTACTAAGACTAGACATACACGCACAAAGAGATTTTAAAATGTCGACGAAAATGCCGATACCCCCTTATCAAATCTTTTCAATCATTATGTTTATAATATGTACGTGCATAATTCAGAGTAATCTGAGACGATAATATGCAGTTCTGTCATTTAGGTAATGTACAACCATACCACTTGCATTATTTGTATTGTTATTGGAGTATTTCTAAAGACGTGTCGTGCGTGGATTTTGGCAAATGTTGATTTCCAGCTGAATTGCTACACGCAGCGGACAATTACGCCTGAAGTTCCCGTGCTCGACGTCTGCGCGTACTGGCCCTTAACGGCGTTGTATGTGCATGCCTGTGAAAGTGAGTGAGTGAGTGAGTGAGTGAGTGAGTGAGTGACTGGCAGCAGTGATCAATGAGTTTAAAAGTAATAAAACAGTGATTTGATTAATAGTGTTTATTTATGGTTATTGAATCGAGTCAATCTATAAGTCAGTCATTTAATCTAATAAACAATCAATTAATCAGTCAATCATTATAATGAAACAATCACACCAACCAATCAATATTAAATAAATCAATTAATGTATTTGACATTCGAACTAGCTACTTTTAGGCAGTGGCGTACCCAGGATTTTTTCAAGGGGTGGGTGTAAGGGGGGGGGGGGGAATATTTCGTCAGACAAATTGAAGTAAGCGGGGGGAGTGTGGGTAGGGGGTGTCCGTAGAAAATGACCGCAGCCGAGGACGAGACCAGGACCGGTCACAAATTTCGAGGCCGAGACCAAGACATTTCTTGAATTATGTAAGGGGGTGGGGATGGGGGTAGGGGGTGTCCATCCCCCAGCCCCCAGGCCTGTGTTCGCCTATAATTGTATATTACAGCAGTGGCGTAGCGTGGTCGGACTGATTGGGGGGGGGGGGGGGGGGGGGGGGGGCACACCTTATGTATTTCTTTGTTTTTTCAAAAAATGTCCCCTTATGTTTTCTATTGTTTGTTTTTATTATTGGGGGGGGCACGTGCCCCCCCCCCCCCCCCCCCCCGTAGCTACGCCACTGTATTACAGTATAGGTAGGACGGGTTCGTTCACGATTAAATTTACCGAGAATTAGTCTCTTCTCAACGACAATTTACATTAATTTGTTTTACGCAAGCGCCAATTTACGTGAGCTTTCATGAATTGCATATAGTATATCTACAAACTGTTGGGTCACGTAACCCAACACTTCGTAGATTTGGGTGACCTGTTTCACAAAAGGTACAGAACCTGAACGTGACACTTCGTAGATTTGGGTGACCTGTTTCACAAAAGGTACAAAACCTTCACGTGACGTGAACGTGAACGTGACGTGACTGTTCGTACCAAGCCATCCGTAATAGCACATTCAGTCCCCTACATAAAATATATACCATGTATGACACCACATCTATATATTGCTATACAGGGTGGCCCAAAAAACGGAACGGGGCACTTCCCAAAATAAAGTACCAAACTATTTATATCCATCAGATAGGGTGTCTTTTCCAATGAAAAACGATACCAAGAACAGTAATTTCGGTCGTGTAGTTTTTGTTTTAGGACGCTGTGAGTGAGACCATGTCAGGTGCCAATTTGTGTCAATTTGTACCTAGTCAGGGCCAGTAAAACCGCACTCACTGCCCGTAATACCATGCCCATTATATCGGCACACGGCTGAGTGCACACTGTCAATGGCGTGCTGTGTTAAACGCTATGAAAGGCGGTGCGTGCGGTTTTACTGGCCCTGACTAGGTAAAAATTTACAAAAAACGGAACCTGACATCATGTCACTCACAGCGCCCTAGAACAAAAACTACTCAACCAAAATGGCTGTTCTTGGTATCGTTTTTCATTGGAAAGGACACCCTATCCGTTGGACATACTAATTGTGTTGCTGTATTTCGGGAAGTGCCCTGTTCCGTTTTTTGGGGGCCACCCTGTATGGGTAATGTGTGAATGATACAGCGTTCGTCTAAAGCCCGGTACAGACAAAGCCGACTCGACCCGATCCGACTGGTTTTCAGTCGGATCGGCTCTGTGTGTGTTGCCTCAAGACTCCGATTTGGCCAGTCCGAAGCCAATCGGGCCGATTCAACATGTTTGAATCGACTGTGGCTTTCAGTTGGGACGGGTCGGATCGGGACGGGTCGGATCGGGTCGAGTCGGCTCTGTCAGCGCCGGGCTTTAACGTATAGTCTCGGGTTCGATCCGATTTATTTTATATAGGGTATGAGTCGGAGTATGAGGGTAAAACCTTTTAGATCTCAATTTGAATACATTTAATGGGGTGATTAACCATTCCCAAGAAAAATGTTGTCGAAATCCTCATCCTCCAGACAAAAACAAACAAACAATAATGTTATATCTTGAAGATGTTTCTTTGCGTAGCTTTAACTTTTCACGAAGTCACTTGAAGAATTGATTGATTGACTTCTCGTCATTTATGGACTAGAAGTAAAGAAAATGACAATATACAATGCTGATTCTCAAAACATGAACTAATACAATGTCAAAGGACGCTCATTTGTTTATAATATCGTAGTTTATGTTGTAAAGTAATGAACACAGTAACACACTCAATGTACGATAATGGATGGAACTAGTTATTACATGATGATGATATTTGAAAATGGCAAAGTCTAATAACACGCACCTCCAGCAGTGTTTAATCAATCCACTTCCATGTTCATTTAGTTTTTTTTAGTCAGATTCAATTGAAAAAGTCATGATTATTCTGGTGTCTACACGTCACGCCTGCACACTTGCTACTTATTAAACGGTTTATTAGTAAAACATGATGGTTTTCATGTCATGTGACATCACACCCGTTGACGCGGTGCGTTGTTTCGTTGACGCGGTGCGTTGCTTCGTTGACGCGGTGCGTTACTTCGTTGACGTCTTTGGTTAAATCATTTGACGCGGTGTGTTACTTTGTTGACGCAGTGCGTCTAATCCGTTGACGCAGTGGGTGGAATCCGTTGACGCGTTGCGTCATTCCAGTTGACCAGTGTGTCAAACGCTGTTGACGCGGTTAGTCCCAGCCGCGCAAAATATGTATCCAAAATGTCACAACATACAGCACTTAGATCAGTGTGCGTAATTTAGATCTAGGAAATCGCGAATGCAAATAATTTGAGTAGAACCATGTTGTTTTTAGAAGAATCACAATTTCCAGAATCACGATTTCCATTCCCTCGGTCATCACGTCACACGTCACGGGCAAGCGATCCGCGCCCGACTCCTCTCCCCAGGAATCATGTTTGTTGTTTATGACTCGCTCTTTCGGTATTTCGTTCGTACAAGGTACTGCCAATGTGAACAAGAGTGGTTCAGTTTATAGTTAGAAGAATCTTATCTTCTCGTCCCCCTCCTCGTTCGTGATGGGTAAGGTATAGGCGGGTAGGGAGATCTTCCTCGCCCTACTCCTGTCCTCCATCTTCAGGAATCCCCTGCGCGGTCGACTCGAGGCGAGATCGTGCACGACATCGTCGTCCACGAACCGAACGCGATGTTGATGATGTTGGCTGCTATTCGGTTGCATGAGGGGATGAGTGTTGTTTAAATGACGGTGGTTGCTATTCGTTGACTGGGGGCTGTGGCTGTTATTAGGTGGTTGCTGATAATTGGTGGTCTTAATGTTGTTATTGTTCTTGTGGTGGACGGCGTCGTGTACCGTCGACATCGCCGTTGTCATCGACATTGTTGGTGCGGAGTGCACTGTCGAGCGACGTCCATTCGATCGTCGACTACCATTGATGATGATCGACGGTGGTGATGTCGTCGTTGTCGATGACGATGCTGATGACATCTGTGACTGTTCGGCCTCGCTGCTGTTGTCTTGGCCACTGCTGCTACCCTCTGTCTCATCGCTCGATTTCCCGTGGTCGCGGTCCTCATCGGACATGGCGCGAGCGTCAACATCGTCGCGATCGGCGTGCAGGCTGCTGAGCAGCTGTTCGTTGGCGCGGTTGAGTGCGCGAATCTGCTTCTCCTGTCGCGAGACCAGGCGCTCGAGCTCGCGGATGCGGCGGTCACGGTCGCCGAGCTTGGCGACGATCTCCTGCCGCTCCCGCTTGAGGCATCCCTCGAAGTACATGAGGTCGGAGATGAGGTCGGTGAACTGCTGGTCCTTCTCCTGTGCCTGTGTCATCACCTGAGGTTGGAGAATAATAAAAAGTAAAGGAATCCGTTAGAAGTATCAATCTAATGAATGCTGAACCATAATATTTGTCATCCATTTTTTTCCTCGCAGATGACAGTTTAGTTTCCTTTTCATTCTCTTATATTTCATGCAGATTGAAAAGTGGCCGAGTCCGTACTTTATGTTGCATCGAGTGTTAAATCGAAATGTGTATTTTTAAAATCTAGATGTAATTAAAAACACAATTATCTAACAACATTTTTCACTCTAGATTGATCTTTTCACCAACTCAAATTTATTTCCTGCTTAATTCCTTTATATAAGTACCTTCTACAACCATCCACGAAACTAACTAACTAAACTAATACATCTTATACTAATAATCTTTGAAACGAAAGGGAAATTTGAAAAACCGAAACCTGTTCCATGCTTGTATTGTTAATACGAATACAACAAGGTATGAGGGAACCGCTAGAATTCCAATTGTTTTTTGAGGATTTGGACAATGTTACTAAGTCCCTTTAATGGATGAAAATATGTAATAGTGCGATTAATGTAACGAGTAAAACTTTCAACCAACCTTGTCTTCACTCTCCTCGAGTTTGATTTTCCAGCCGGCTAAAAGTTGTCTGGTGCGTGTTTTCTGCAGCTCCATCTGATGTCCCATGTCAGTCAGTGTCTGTTGGGCGGACGCCAGTCTCTCGCGAAGCAGTCGCACTTCGTTTTCCAACTGCAGAAACACAACCAAAAAAAAGAAAAAGACGAAGAGTTGTTAATTTATTTTACCTGTTATAGTTAACTTCATTTTCAAATATCATGCAATTAATGGAAGATAAACCAGTAATACAGAGAAAAGGAAACAATTTGGGGAATATTTCCGAAGTATCACTTTTGTCATTCTGGAAGCAGCAGTGTTGCTTCACCAAATGAGATAAGTGAAATAAGGTATGTTTTGTTTTCAAAGCTCATGCCCAGTCCCAGATTTGTTTTTCCAACTTCAGCAAAAAACAAAGGTAAGTTTCATTTAATGCATCACGTAATTTGCATCGTCCCCACTTGTATAGATAATCCAATAATAGATAATGCACTGATTTTTGCCAGCCTCACGCGAAGCAGTCTCCCTTTGGTTTCCAACTGAATTATATACAAGAGTAAAGAAGAGAAGTTGGATTTAGTGCATTAGATCATTATGAAATAGCATGATTTGTAAAGATAAAGAAGTATACACCTGTATAGAACATTGGTGAAAGAAAAATTAGCTTTCCCAGACGCCAGCAGTATCTCTAGACATACACACACTCATAATTATACACATACCCACACACACATGTATCATGATGTGACGCAAGCAGTGCGACATTCATCGTTATAAAATAAGCCTCTAAAACTCTTTGATCGACGTGCATTTCGTAAACACACCAATTTCGCCGATTTTAATGGTTCTACCGGTATTGATGCCTTCTTTATCCTTTTGTGTCATTTTATGGTCACGGGTTATATAAAACAGTTTAATGTGGCGCGATGGTATTTCGAATGAATTCGATAAAACTGTTAGTTTTACCTCGATAAAGAAAGGTATGTGTCCTGCAATTTGTAAAGACGGAATAGTTTTGTTTGTTCCAATTCTTCCTGTTCTGATTCGACAAAATAAGGTTAGCATTTCTAAATAAGGAGCAGATTGTTTTTAATGTGTCGTTTGATCGAAAATTTCAATGCATTATTCTACTATTCTACATAATATTGTTGACATTTCAAAAGTAATCGAGAGAGTTGTTTTTACTTTGAGAAATGTTTTACGTTCAGTTACTTGAACTGCTTATTTGTTTGTTTTACCAATATTCTAGATTTGTTTTCTATAATAATGGCTTTGAAATGTTTCTCTTGTACATGAATGACGATATGATGCGTTAACTTTCCAATATTATTCCGGTCATTTATTATGCATGTTTCTGGAGACTGACCAGTTTTTATTTTACATTTTTGTAATATCACGTTTGGGGATATTTTTCAATGTTAATTTAGTTCTGTACAAAATATACCAGTCCGCTCTCAAAAACATTCTGCATACATCATACAATATTTACGGCTACAATTACGTTATTGTATTCACCGTATTCGCAGTTGTGCAGAAAGCCAAAATAGATAATAGACTGATAGAAAATACGATTTTCACGATCTTTCTAATACTATAGATGTCTGATTGATTGGGGTCATTAGTTTACCTTGGTATTTGTCGGGGTTGTCGAATGAAAAGAAATCCCGAAAAATACAATTTTCGAAATAATATGCAAAAAGGGTAAAGGTTCATGGTCCCCTAAGTTTATAACATCATACTCTGTATAATCAATTTTGCCGTAGTGGAGGAAAGCAACAATTGGAAATGCGATTTTTATAAACGTTGTTTTAAATCGTAAATTTTAAAATTTTGTATTTTGCGGTTTGCTTGTACAAGAAGAAAATATGTGACGTCATTAGAACACTTTCTAAAACTGTGATAACGAGATTGATATGAAGTTAAGTTGTATCTCTATTTTGTGCAACAGTTGCATTGTCCGTGGTCAAAATGGCAAGCATAATGCTCGCCAGGGAGTTGAGAGGATGCGCTATATATTATTGTGCGGGTTTGAACTGTATATAAATGACCATGCAGGATCATCAGTTGTAGTATATAGGCCTACTTTGCAAAGCGAGAAACGATGAGTATAAATAAAGATAAAAGCTAAAATATTATTGTTATTGTCCTGATGTCGTCAAATGGCACCATGGGTGGACTTACAAATGTTGTGCATCATCATCATCTGCATCATCACCATCACCATCACCATCATCATCATCATCACCATCACTTCTTCAACATCACCATCGTCATATTCATCATCATCATCATCATCATCATCACCATCATCATCACCATCACTTCTTCATCATCACCATCATTTCTTCATCATCACCATCGTCATATTCATCATCATCATCATCATCATCATCTCCACCATCATCATCTTCTTCATCATCACCATCATCACCATCACCATCATCGTCATCATCATCATCATCAAATTCACCCGTAGTTCAAATTGCAGACTATCTGTTACCTGCGTATACAGCGCGTTATAAAAGGCTTCCTTAAACAAAGTATATATACGTGCAGAGATCAATGGATAAGTTCTGCCAGACAATAATAAAACATTGAATTTATGTTTCATTCAGAGTGCTGAAGTAAAGTAGAGGGGGCCAAATATTTCCGCAAAATGAAACAATCGCTATCATCACTTCCATTATAAAGAAAGGCTTCCTGACTTGTCCCTTGCGGCGTCACCCTTTCACACCATTCTGAGGGGCATGATGGGGTATTTTCACAGCGCCTTTCTTCTGCTAATTACGGTCTCATTCTCATGTATCCATCCGTGAATCATCAATCATCTATTATATTAATACGGTAAGCTTCAATCCCCCAAATGCCTCCCACTCGAGATATCCTCACCCCGAGAATTCGGCGACTCCCCGACCGTCGGGATCGAAGGATATACGTTTTGCGGAGGACAATAAGGTATTCCCGAGTCGCTCCCGCCCCGTGGTCGTCCTCCAGATCGAAGAAAAGGGAAAGTCAGCAATGCCGGTTGCTAAAGTTAAGGCGCCGAGCAGTGACTAACGATTTATCGCCGTAAAATTATTTGTAAGAATATAAATTGGAGTAGATAAAACAAATAATATATTGAGAAACCATTTTAGATATAATACGTTGCGAATCTACCCAGGTTTTGATAAATATCAATATTTATATTACGCGGATGGTATGGTAATGATCGCTATTGCCGATTGGCATTGTGTTTGTAAGTGCATTGACGACAAAATGCGACAACTTCAATTTAGCTGTGGTTATACAACGCGCAATGGCTGTACAGCCGTGTATACACGTCGCGGAGTCATCTAATCACCCCACCAAACCGTAGTTTATTTGCATAGCTCACTGACCTGCTGACCATCGTCTCTATTCGCCCTACCGTACACGATACTATAATTGCGCCAGCTTGTGGTAAGATGTATTAAGTAAGCCACGAAGCTAGCATGCACACTGACCTCTGTGAGCATGCAGTACCAGAAGAGACGCGACGGGGTGGGGGTGGGTGGTGGGGGTAGAATGGACGGGGAGGGATCTGCTCATTTATTATGCAATGCATGTATAAACGGCTATCATCGGGTTTCACAAGAATATTAAAAAAATGTATACGCGGGAGAACTTAGTTTGGATATGAATTGTGTAGGGGACACGACGGGTTATGTGTCATGCAGACAATTGAAGACACGGGGGGGGGGGGGGGGGGCAGCGGCGAAGCTAGCAAGAACACGAACATAGTGTACTGTATCTAATTTGATACAAGCGTAACAAATTATCGGGGGTGGGGGTAGAATGGATGGGGGAAGTATCTGCTCATGATAGTATGCAAATGCATGTATATTCCTTTCAAGGGAATATACATGTATCATGATCATCTGGTTTTACAAAAATATGAACAAAGGTATCTGCGGGAGAACTTAGTTTATGATATGAAATGTGTAGGGGACACGACTGGTTATTTGTCATACAGGCAATTGGAGCCGCGGGGGCTGGGGGGGGGGGGGGGGGGGGGGGGGGGAGCGGCGAAGCTACTTTATTAGCAAGAACACATACATAGTGTATATTGTATCTATTTTAATACAAGCGGAACACATTATGGATCATATGAAATAT
Organism: Echinarachnius parma; assembly: GCA_037951105.1. NCBI lineage: Eukaryota > Metazoa > Echinodermata > Echinoidea > Clypeasteroida > Echinarachniidae > Echinarachnius > Echinarachnius parma. The sequence continues at coordinate 21,319 of JBAMJV010013422.1, forward strand.
GGGGGATAACTGAATAACTTTGCGTGGATACTAAATCATCATGATTTTGTTATACAGTGGCCGGATGTATCGTTGGACGGGGCACCAACGGGTTGCGGCCGCGGGGCGGGATTGAGTCGCCCGAGTCTATTTTGTCTTACTATTTAAATGATGACTGTGGGATATTTAGTAAAGTTTTAAAGTGGTGTATGTCATCATTGTCTTTCTCTTACAAAAACCCGCGGATTTCCGCGGGTACAGCTAGTCAATCATGATTACCAAAGAACACGAATGTTTTCCCATTCAACCTGGCAATGACAAATTAGTTTTTGTAAATGGGATATAGTTTTGAATTGATTTTTGGGACGGGCTAATCTTCTGGTATTAGCCCCAAGGGCGCCACTAGCTAGAAAACAATGGAAGTTGTGGAACTATATACGCACCCCCGTGGACTAATTTTAGGGGGGACTATTATAATAGTGCTGCGAGTCGAACTAAACAAGCGCCATTTGTGATGCCCTTTTTGTTATGATATTGTTTTGTTATGGTATTGTTCTGTTATTTTCCTTTATCATATTACTGTTACAGTATTCACACGATAGAAGGTACGGAAATACCCAAAACGTAATTGCATTTGTGCTTGTTATTTCCCTAGTAAAGGGCAAAATGCGTATTATTGGAACATTTATCAGATGGAGAAAACTTACGTCCTTTGTGCTCAATATAATCTTGATCTCCTGTAATTTCGTGGGAACTAGAATATGTATTGGGTGATTATGCATATTGGATGAATATGCACGATAGTGTGAAGTTATAAAAATATGAACAAACTATTGCATTGATTATTGAAAACAAATTTGTAAGATTAAGATAGATAATGTGGTCATATGATAATTTGATGTTATCCAACCCTCATGCGTCTAATATCTGCTCTTTAACATCCTATCTAAAATATCGTGTGTCGAACATTTACTGACTATATATTGAAAAAGAGCCCATTTCCTTCGCTCGGTTTAATTTATATTATATATTTCTGGTCAGTTTCTCTATAATTATGTTTGAATTGGATATATTTTGTGTACAGTTCTAACGATAGTCCCTGAAATAACACATGAACAGGGAGTTGAACGTTATGACAGAGCAAATGATTTAGGAATCTATAAATAGATTTGCTAATCCATTTATGAAATGAACACTCGCATTTACTCCCACAATAAACCATTTTTTATAGTTTTGTATTGCTGCATATTTCGTTTTATCAACGGATTTGCAAATTGACCGAACACATTCCTCATGTTTAACAGATCATAACATCTCCATTTCATATACAACTTCCGTTTTTTAACGACAGTCCTCTATCTATACCTACAATTCTGCACGTTGTTTGGGTTTATCGGTTGGAATTTGTTATTTGAGTTTTCAAGATTCCAAAAATTTGAATTTCCAGAATGGCTATTCGACTCAATTGAGTTACAAATATTATTTATTTCCCTTCTAATTTCACACTACGATTTATAGACTACCCGCCTCGCCTTTTTCGAATGAGTTAAACATGGTTATGGTTATGCCACTATTCTTTATACATTCACGATTATACTGGGGAATATTGGTTGGAAATTACATTTTATATTTGACATATCCAGATCGATTTTTGAAAATGAAATATGCTTCATTTTTGTTTCCCATCCATGATTATATTGATAAGTAATTAAACTGTTGCCAACCACCAACACCCCCCCCCCCCCCCACCCCCTTCACATTAAGACCTGGCATTTC
>JBAMJV010013423.1:0-75258 GCA_037951105.1 Echinarachnius parma
GGAAAAGAATGATTTATAATGATAACTTTTTTATTTCCTTAAAACACTTGAAATGTGAAGAGCACAATAAGGAAGAACCATTAATATCATTTTCCTGGGCTAAAATGGAAAAGGTTCTTTGCTAGCACTTTTTCGTTTCAATGCTTCAAAACATACCATTACTTGTAATCAAAAGTGCAAAATCATTTATCTTCGCGTTGCAAGCCTTGTAGCTACGGTAGTTCCTTCTGACAAGTCCAAAATAGTTGACTATTTTGCTGTTGGTTAAAATCTTCATTTGTGTGTTTGTTTATTGCAAGCTAGCTAGCAATAAGAAAGAAATACATTTGCATTCAACATGCACTAATAATCAAGTTCTATCTAAATATGAAAACAGAAACCAAGTTGAAGGAAAAGGACATTTTCAAACAAAAAAGAACCCAATTTCAAAGGCATATCAAACTATTTGAACCAAATTAAGACTAAGCCCAAGATATCCGGGTTGGGGTCAATGGAATGTAAATGCTGCATAAAAATTACATAATCTCCAACAGATTCCGCTAGATAAGAACTGCTGAATCATTTCAAGCATTGACTTTGTGGATTTGTATATATGTATCTTTCTGCAGTTTTTCAGGTCATTTGAGGAATGGACGGCCGTAAGCTCCACATTTTCATGATATTGTAGAATAGTAATATTGATCTTTATTTATAAAACACTTGTATTTTGACATGTCTTGTAATATATATTTGTAAGGCCTATACAGGGTGCCATTATAAAGCAGTTTTGATCTCAATGTGCTAAACCATGTATTTTTAAAAGAAGACAAGCATAATATAAATACACAAAACAAAATATCTACTAACCTTGAATTTAAAGTCATCCTTAAGTCCCTTAAATCGCATCTCGGAGAAGGCCTTCTGCAGGAATCCTCTCGGCTTGATCACGTACACCCCTTGGATGATACCGGGAAAGTACCCCTGCTGTTGGAAGCAAAAGGACATAGGTACAGCTCATTTAAACAAGAGCTTTATGTTAATAGCAATATATAGATATATCACATAAACCTATTGGATGATACCAGGAAATTAAGTACCCCTGCTGTTGCAAGCAAAAGGACATAGGTACATCTCATTCAAACAAGAACTTTATGTTAGTAGCAATATATAGATATATCACATAAACCTATTGGATGATACCAGGAAATTAAGTACCCTGCTGTTGGAAGCAAAAGGACATAGGTATATCTCATTCAAACAGGAGCTTTATGTTACTAGCAATATATAGATATATCACATAAACTTATTGGATGATACCAGGAAATTAAGTACCCCTGCTGTTGCAAGCAAAAGGACATAGGTATATCTCATTCAAACAGGATTTATGTGTTAGTAGCAATCTGTATTGATACTATGGAAGAAGTTTGCTGTTGGAAGGAAAAGGACATAGGTACGTCTCATTCGAACAGGGGTTAAGTGTAAGTAGCAATATAGCCATGGGCGTCGATCTGTAATTGAAACCTATTGTTCAGGGGGGGATGATCTATTCATTCATCCCCCGCTGAACAATAGTTATTACATAAGGATCGACGCCCATGAATATAGCATAATATAGCTTGCCGTTGGGAGCAAAAGGACATAGGTACATCTCATTTAACCCAGGAGCTTTGTATTAGTAGCAACATACAGCGTGGAATGATTATATGGAAGTATAGCTTGCTGTAATTTGAAGCAATGAATTGGCATAAAATGTGTGAATATCATAGAGTCTGAAATAATAAAGCTTACAATTAGCATGACATTTGAAATTCAACCCCTTGATGACAGGAACGGGTGGGTTTTCATATACAAAGTCTATAGAGATGGCATAATCTCATAGGGAACGGGTTAACTTTCTTTAATTTTTAAAATTGAATATATGTAATTTTATTTAGGAAAATGTTATTTTCACACAATCAACTTACTTTTTTTAAGCTTGACGTTTCGAATTACGAATGAATTTCGAATGAATATTGTGAAAGTAAAGTGAAGGAATAAGCTCTGTTTAGAATTCCGCAGCAGATACATATCATTCAATCTATTCAGACCACCATGTATTTAAAATCTGTTGTCAAGGTACATAGCTTCAGTAACTTGCAGTTTTCCATACAAAACATATTTGGAGTGCAGTTATTTTTTAATTGTTCAATAACAACATCATCCATGCCCGAAATGCGGTAAGACTATTCAGTGTTAGAGATAGTGCAAGAAAATAAGAGAAGATAAAATGTGTACAATCAAGTTTACTACATGTTACCAACCCTTGTCTGTTTTAAGTGGAAATTGCTTAGCAAAATGTCTACACCAACTCATGCTATAATTCTCATTAAAAAAAACCATAGCAACTTCATCAAAAGTAGAAGAAAAAAGAAATAAGGAAAGAAAATTGATCCATACAAAGAATCAACACAAATCCCTCAACTATTGTAAAAAATAAATGATAATGTGCGCACACACACAAAACAAAGGGAAAAATGACATTGATGTATAATATTGCTGTTGTTAGAATAATTTCTTTGGATTAAAACTTTTCATCGAGGCAGACACTCGGGGTTTTTGTTTCAACTTCTCCAGTCCTCACAGAATTTTACAATGCCCACAAATAAGATAATTGCTACATTAATGTGAAATAGCTAATCTATCGTATTACTTCTTTGATTTCCCTGATGAAAGAAACAAATATGACACATCAAATCTGACTCATGACATTCCAGGGCACTTCAAGCCCTGGGAATAGAGGCCCAATAACAACAACAACAATTATAATCATTGTAATGATCCCTGTTTCAAACACAGAACATTCACAAAAATACATTTTCTGTGGCTTTTCAAAGAAAGTTCACTGACGCTAGCTATTAAAAGAAAGGCATTTTGTGGAAAAAAAAGTATTAAACAGTTAAAGGGCAATGCAACTCAAGAATAGAGTTTATCCTACTTGATATATCGTAATATGCCTTTTTATTATATATAACATAACTCCGACTCAGATTTCTGCTTTGGGAGAAATATGTGAAAACTCTATCGGGTTTACCACTATTCATGCGAACACTGGAGGCCGCCATTATTAGGTGTGTGCGGACTTATGGTCAGTGATATGCACTAATGCATTTCAATAGCTTCTATTGAAACCATTGTCTGAAACTTGTAGATGCTTTGACGAGTCTGTAAATCAGTGAAAAGCTTTTTGTTCGGCCAGTAGCACACTCGTCATAGTTTGCAAAGCATGTCGGGCAATTACAAGAACATGGCCGCTCCCATCACCTTTTGCCGCTGTAAGAATAAGTAAAATGTGGGTATGTTCACGTAAGGATTTCATGGGATCCAGGAGGCCAAAATTGCCAAGTATGATGTATCAAATAAAATGTCTGTTCACCCTCTAAACGATAATAATAGCCGAAAACCATAGATTCATTGCCCTTTAACCAATTGCTAACTAGAATCTCATGAAGTGTATGAGATTTCAGAATATCGGAGGGAACAGGTTAACCCTTTGACTTGAAGGGAACCAGGTGGGTTGTGTACAAAGTCTATGAGGATTTCAGAATATCGGAGGCAACAGGTTAAGATATATACAATTTCATATTACCAGCCACACTTTTTTCTTGTTTTAACACACATCATACAGGTGTACAATTTTACCGGAATACTAGTATAATATCTAGTTACTTGGCACTAGCAATGGCCTGATAGCCCGATGCCAGAAAAGTTTATGTTGGGCCAGCACACCTTCATATAAGACAAATTTTAGTTGCCCAATCGGCCAATTAGAGCTTTAAAAATGACGAGGGCAGAATTTTAAAAATCTTTAATTTTCCCTTTTCAAGCCTCAATAATTGTCGTTTTGATCATTTATTGGGAGTGAAACATTGAAAATAGTTTTCAAATTAAATCATTTTTGCCCCAGTTATGTTTTGTTTCAGGCCATCCAAATTAAGAGAAACTTATTTTACTGGCCTGACCAGTCCACTAGCAAAAACAGATATTGGTTGAGCCCTGATATATCCAAAGTCTTTTTGTATGTATTAATTGTCTCCAGTTTGTATCATTTTGGCTTCAAGTTTCATGTCAACAAAACAATTATTAGGCTGTTTTGGGAACAACACTTGCTAGCAGAAATCAAATCAACTACAGGCCAGTAAACCTTTAACAAAATTTAGATTTCCGTTGCCTGATTGGCAATTAGATTTTCTAACTCAGTGGCAGAATTCGAAAACCTTGTATTTTCTCTTTTCAAGCCTCAATAATTGCCGTTTTGATCAGTTATTGGGAGTGAAATTTGGGAGTGAAGTAGAAAGTTTCCAAATGAAATATAATTTGGGGCCAGTAAATTTTGTTTCGGGCCATAAAAGCAGTTCAGAGAAAATTATTTTACTGGCCTGACCAGTCAGTCCACTAGCAAAAACAGTTAGCGGCGGTATGAAACACATAGCCAAGGTTTCTTGCTGTATTGTCTCCAGTTTCCATTATTTTGGCTGCGACTTGGATGTCAACAAATCAATTATTGGGCTGTTTTGGGAACAACACTCGCTAGCACAAATCAAATTATCTCACTGACCTATTATAATGAGGAACTCTTCACTTTCTGTTTTTAACTCATCGACTGGGTGCCAAATCCAGTAAAACTAGATCTTTGTCCTTTTTTTGGGGGGGGGGGAGGGGGGGGGGGGGGGGGGGGGGGGGGGCGGGGGCGTCGACTCTGCTCTGTTTTTTCTGTTCACTGTTATCAACTCATCTAATGGGTGCCAACTCCAGTAGAACTTTGGAACTTTCGACGGAATAGTTGTTTTTTAAGGGAATTTCTAACTTTACAATCACTTGGAGCTCTTTTCTTTTCTTTTCTTTTTTTTTTGGGGGGGGGGGCTTGGCTCTGTCTGTTTTTTTTTCTGTTCACTGCTATCAACTCATCTAATGGGTGCCAACTCTAGTAGAACTTTGGAACTTTAAAATGTATGGTTGTTCTTAAAAAGGGAATTTGTAACTTTGTCCAAATCTACCCAAATCATTTGGAGCTTTATTAGCAGATCCCTTCTGCTTTGCCATTTTCCTTTTACCTAAATACAGAAGCAAGAAATAATTTTTATTTTTGTTTCAAACGCCCCCCTTGTTACTGAGATGAATGTATAATATACTTTCATTTGAAAGTATCCTTGACAATGAGTAAGCAAATGACAGTCTGTAAATTGTGCACTTTGGAGATTGTTTAACATTAAACTTGTACACATCACTCAGTTGACAAAGCAGATCGCATGGATCATACCTTTTACCCATCATACATCAGTCTGGGTATCAAAATGGCAACAAAGTTATAATTATCTAGGGAGGGGGGGGGGGGTTATTTGGTGCAAAATAGGTGTGAATAAAGACATTACCCGTGGGTTAACCCATTGACCAGTAAACCACACACTAACTCTTATCGGGAATGGCAATTTATGGAGTAATCCGAGAGAAAACAGGTTAACATCGCAGCATGGCGATAATCTGTTGGGATGGACTTGTGACTGTCATGAAAGTGAATTAAAGTTGCTGGGACAATGCCAAGATGAGAAAGAGGATATATCGCACATGTGATCTGAGGATAACGGTGACAAATCCTAGGCCACCCTCAAGGTTCAATTTTAGGCAGATATATCTTGTTTTCGACATTTTCGAAGTTTAGACATGTTTACATGATACAGTTTACAAGCCTCCACACTAATTTTTCTTCTGTACTGACCTTTTCAGGCAAGTAAAATGTTAAATTATGAAATGTTAAATTATGTAATGTTACTTGCCCCAATATAAAATTGACTTGCTTACTAATTACTTCTAGTTGAGATTTACACCTACAATATTACATTGTTCTCTCTTAGTTGAACGATCATTCAGTTGCCCAATTGGGCAAGCAAACTAGCCAATTTATGAAATGTTACTTGCCCGACACAAATTTGCACTTGCCCCGGGCAAGCGCTAGTGTTGAGCCCTGCAGTTTAGTTTCTGGAGTTTATATGGAGTTGTCATATTTCTAGTTTCATTTTGGACTACCATGCCCATATATACTAAAGCTACACACTATAACAACCAGTTGGATAATTACATCTAATTCAGTTTAATTAGTTCCCATTTCAAATTATTTTTTGTAAACCACATCTCCCCTTAAAAGGAAAATTTGCCAAGATACAATATAGCAATATTATGCTGCTTTTAATCAAAGATGTTTCAATCAAAGATGTTTCAATCAAAGATGTTTCATATTGACCATATGTGACCGGCTATAGCAAAACCCGGCACTTGTCGGTAAAAATCAAAATGTAGATTTTCATACCATTACAAAGGCCTCATCACAAGCTTTCATTTGACGCTTTGTTATAACTAATTGGTCAATAATTGGCGAAGATATGAGACAAACGAATATCACTAGCGATATTATTTTCGATACTATATCCGCAATGAGTAATATATTTAGCATTAAAGATATGATCGTTTCAATTTTACAATCATAGGTCTTTTAATACACACATTGTGTGAACTTAAAATGCCCATTTCTTCAAAACATGAATTACTGACAAGTGCCGGGTTTTGCTATAGCCGGTCACATCTATCTACAGAAGACATGAAGAGGTGTTGAGAGAGGTAGAAGGTTTCTATTGCTAGCAAAACATGTTTATAAAATGAAATGTAATCTAACAAGGGAAAGAGAGAAAAGAGATCTCTAATGAAAAGACCAGAAAGAAACCCATACAATACAGCCCCTAATTGTTTGTTTGAATACTTTTGTATGAGTTTTGAGTAGACAAGAACAACCCTTCACATGGCTATCAAATACAAATAAGATATTATATGTATATCATGATATAGTTTATACTAGTATAACACACAACAGGGGTCAATGAAACGATCATCTCAAAGACATATTTGTACTGTTTTTTTTCTTCAGATAAATTGTAAATGACAAATGAGTGTTCTTGTTTGTTTAAGTATTTAAGCTTTCAAAATGAGCATGATTCTTCTCTAATTGTTATCATTATTACGCAATAAAAAAATATTGTTAAGAATGTTTTCTGTTGGGTAATGTCAGAAAGCACCAATTACAAATAGGGAACACTGTCCATCGGAGCACACACACACACACACACAAACATGTAAATATGTGCATTACATGCATTGTGTCAGACATATTCGTTTAGTACGAGATTTTATCATTTGAATATTGTTCTTCTGCATGTAATAAAATTGCAGTTCATCAAGTTGCCACGTACAATATGACACACCGAACATGATGTTTTCGTTGTCATATCCTCTTTTTTTAAATGATATTCTGAAAATGAGTGATAACTCTGTAAGATATAAGTTAATATCAAATACAGTGATACATAATACATGTGGTCTCAGGGGGGATGACATGAGTTATTGCACAGTTATTGGCCCATTTGTTACAGCTAACTCTCAATTTCCGCTGCCTTACTGTCATCCAAAAGAGCCACCCCCCCCCCCCCCCCCCCCCCCACCACCACCATCATAAGACAGGGGGTGCTCCTTAAAGGGGACCACCAAGCAATTAACAGCACAGGCTTATATGTTTTAGTACCAAATACGTTGTTGGATATGAAATAGATGTCCTGCAAAGGGTTGTCTAATTCATAAACAATACAATTATAATCACCAGCACTTACGGAACCAACCGGGCCTCATGGTTCCGTATGTGCCAAATTTCTGCGAGTGAGCCAATTCTATACAACGTACGTTTGGAGACAATAAAACCACAGAAGATTTGCACACTCGCAGACGTTTGACCCATATGGAACCATGAGGCCCGGTTGGTTCTGTAAGTGTTGGTAATTAATTTCATTGTTTATTTATTACACAAACCTTTGCAAAGCGTTGGACATCTATTCAAAGTGATCCTTTAACTTTATATTTTTCCCCAAAAGTAATGCTTGAGACTTCATTCATATAACAATTTCATTGTAAGATTCTTGAGAATGATATGTGAGAATTTCATAGAAAAAGAATAAAGTTAACCTAGTGAAAATTCAGATTGATAAAAAATCAATGTGTGATTTTATCCTGATCGTTCGAGTGAAGTATCCAAATTCTGATACTATGGACGATTGAGTATCTGAGTATACTCAGACTAGGGTCGAAAACCATCTATAGATGCTCTCAAATTCAATCTTAAATATATCCATGATTACAGAGTCATTTGAAAAATCAAAACCCATTTCATTCTTCTGTTACCATAAGCCAAATTATCAACAAGGTACAAGAGAAGTGTGGAAGCTCCAAGTGATTTTGGATGAAATCGTACAAAGTGGATACAAAATGGATTTAACATGCCAGGGATGTTAATGCTCTATGGCATTTGTGTGCATTGTAACTCGCAAAAATGCGAGCTTGGCACGTTAGGAGTTAATATCAACCAACGATGCCAAAACATAATTATAAGCCAGTGTTGTTCATAGCGTGGTGGCCCCCTTTAATAAGCACAAGGCTTTCCTACTCCCCTGTATGTCATCATGAGACATGGTGAATCACGGCCAGACATCCTATTTTTATCTTGTGTACGGTTTCGCTTCAGATGGAGGGTCTTCTAGATGTCAACTAGAGAGGGCATCATACCAATGCAAAACTCCAAGCAATAGTTAACTTCTTTTGGTTTTCCTTTCATTTTGACAAAGAGCTGTAATGAGTTCATGTAGACCATGCTTTTTTTTAATAATTCACATCTTTGGATAGCCACATTTAGTTTCAGTTCATGATTTTTAGAAATGTTATAAACTTTGGTTAGCCCAAAATATAGTTACAGTGATCCGTAAGATTTGTACAAAAGTCATATACCAATATTATTGCAAGGAATGAAGTGAGATATATTTGTAGAAAAAAGAACAATGTTTACCTAGTGAAAAAAGTGAAAACTTATGTCATATTCTATCCCAATCGTTCGCACAAAGAATCCGAATTAAAATGCTATGGAAGATCACAGTATCTGAAATGGAATACTTTGGCTACAATAGCAAAGCGTTCATGAACGCTTTCCCATTCAATCTTAAATATCTCCATAATAAGAAAGACATTTTACAAACAAAAACAAAAACTGAACATGTTACCATAAGCCAAAAACGGTACATGAGAAATGTGAAGGCTTGAAGTAATTTTGGTTGAATTTTACAAAGTTAATGGATCACTTTTTAACCCGATCACTACGGGGACCGAGAATTTTCGGTTCCCGATGCGCCTACTCATATACGGGAACCGAGATTTCTCGGTTCCGAGAAAGGGCTATATTAATTCCATAAACATACATGTATGCATCTTGTAAGTACAATATTATTTAGCTGAATACAAAGATTGAACCCTTGGCTACATGTGTATCAAGTCTCCCAGACTCTAGTTGCGTGGTTATTGTTTTATTACAATTTTATCATGGTAATACACAAGTCTACTTTCAGGATATTCGTATACAAACCCATGCAAGCCAGTTCACAGAAACTGCAGAGATTTTCACTTCGCTGAGCCTGTACTATGCACATCGATCGCCTCTATTGTGTGTACTATTTGACCAGTGAACTCACGCTAGGTTGAATAGAAGCGAATACAATGCCATGGTCAACCGGATATCGATCGGTTCTTTTGTGCGCGCCCAATGCGGTAATTCGACCGGTCCGTTAAAAAATTCTTGTATATAGCTATTGAAGCAGTATATCAAATGGCGTGGTAAAGGGGTTAAGCATGAATGTGGATCTCCTTCATCAGTGGAAATGAAAGAACCCTTGAATGTATAGATACATGTAGCAGTGTTTTACTTAATTTTATTTCTGTCTGCTTATTAAAGTTTTGAATATAAAGCTAACTGCTAGTAATCGCTACTTTATATTTTATTAGTAGGATTCCATAACCTGCATATATATAGTGAAACCCCACAAGCATGCCCTGTTTGGCCAACAGAGGGCAGATTTCCAACTACTAATAAGTATTATTTGAGTTTGTGACCACTTGATGCTGCTGGCACTTTTCTACCATATCTTGTTGGCCCTGTTGCAGAAAGAGATCAAATTGATTGTAAGTCCAATCATGTGACTAAATGAGCAAATTTGATTGGTTGAAATACGCATATTTTCTGAGTTACAATTAATTGTAACTTACAAATGATTGAATCTCTTTCTGCAACGGGCCCTTGAATAATATTGTGCAACATTTTTTTTTAAATGTGCACCTATTATCCAGGAAGGAATCTTTAAAATAGATGTGATACTTCCAGAAAGTTAATATATAGTAAAAAGTGAAGTTGTGAAGTTGTTTTTCTACATGCAGTGAAAACTAAAAAGGCACAGAGGAAAAAGGAGTATATAGGATATTCTAGCCAAACAATTTAGTCACAGTAGAGCAGAATACCAAAAAAGTTCATGAATACAATTTGATGAAAATTACTAAAAGTGATGCAAGTTTCTAGTAGGCAACTTTTAAAAGTTTTGTGCAGCAAATTAAAGCAAATCAAGCAACAGCAAAAATAAAATGCAAAAATGCCATGAACACAAAGCAAGCAAATAATAAGCAAGCCATCTTCTTACTAGATGTTCCTTTGTGAAAACCTTTTCAGTCGAAAGCAGGGGGAGGTGAATATGTGTGAATAATATGTTATTTTTGTTGTTGAAAACTTGAAGCAACGTAATTGTAAGCAACTCATACAAAATACAATATATATATAAAACAGAAGTTATCACAAAATTAACTGAATGATTTAAGGTTTGGATAGTTGATTTTAAAAATTATATTTCCTCATGTTTTCAATATTGAAAATTGATAAAAATGTTTAAAAATAAATATTATACATCTTGTTAACTTATATTATGGCAATAATTAAAATTATAATATGAAATTTATGTAATTATCAAGTGCAAGATTGAGTCAAGTTATAAGAATTAAGATTGCATGAAACTTTAGTTCACTCATATTTGCTTATTTCAAAGAAAATCTGCCAATTTGAAAGCATTTTAAAATAACACTGTAAAAACATAAATTTACAAATAACATGCATGCATATGGAATATAAAATATGAGCTAGTCTCTAAATATAACATGTGACAATTAAGTGCACATTAATTCCCTAATCATTGTAAACACACCTAGTATAATCTGTGAATCTTAATGGAATGGTTGTTAATTCCCTCATATACATTTTATACGCAAATATGGTTGATTGATTGTGAAGTAAATTATACAGCAAAATATATACTTGTATGTATTTACAAAAAGCATGCATGTATAAATAATAAACTGAAATATTAACTGAAAATAAAATGTGAAAGTAACAGTGTCACTGAATCTTGGGGGCTTTCTTGAAAACTCAAATGGGCTTTTTAAAAATTCTTTTATTTGGTGGGTTCATTTCTAATTGCAATACTATAGAATCATGAGAGTGCATTATATGGAGTGGAGATGGTGCACACTATGGTACACACTATGGTGCACACTATGTGTGTGGGCTGGCATTTTATCCTATGACAAGGGTATTAATAGTGTAAAGCCCTCCGCACACAGAGCCGACTCGACCCGATCCGACTGGTTTTCAGTCAGGCTAGAGTTGTTTTTGCTCAGTCGTAGCCGATTCAACATGTTGAAACGGATTCAACATGTTGAAACGGCCTCGAATGATCTCCCACGGGCTATTAATTGATCGGCAAAACAGGAGTCCAGTATACTGAGCTGAACCGACTGAAAACCAGTCGGATCGGGTCGAGTCGGCTCTGTGTGCGGAGGGCTTAAAGCACTTAGAGATGATATTGTATCATTTTAATCGCTATATCAATAAAAACCTATTATTATTGTTATTTATTATTTGCACAGATCTTGCATAAACACGATCAAGCCCTGTGAGTTTTTATGTTGAAATAGCGCCCTCTACAAGTCAAGAATACCATTACTTTAAAGAACTACATACCGCTATCCTGATCAACGTTGTCTTGACGTCTGCCCACGAATGCCCCATCCGATTGATCACTATCACGAAGCCCCTGTCAAACTCAAGCCGACTAAAAAGGAAACAGGAGAGAAATAAGAACATATAGTAATAGAACAGAAAAAACCTGTCAGCCATAGCCGACTATAATAAAGAGCAATCCGAAACTTACTTAACCCGTTGCTTACGGGAACTGGGTAGGCTATGTACAAAGTCTATGGGGATTTCAGAATCTCGAAGGGTACGGGTTAATTAGGAGCAGTTGATAACAAATTTTCTTTTAACAGTCAAAATCAAGCTGAATTTCCACACAAAAAATCGGAATAATCTAAATTGCTGACCCGCACCACTTGTAATTTCAATACATGCACATGAACATAACTTTAGGATACGTGCAAAAACACCCTGAGACAATAGTAACAGGCAAAACAAAAATTTGAACAAATTCTAGTCCCCAGCAATAAACCATCTTAGCACATATATATGAATAAAATAAGAAAATTGTCTAATTGGCACAACCGCACAGTATACATTACATAAAAGTAAGAAAATCACCATCTATAGTCCAGTAATATGCTGCATTTCCTCAACCACATGTATTCATTTAAATAATCAAGAAATTGAGAACAATATATATTTGAGAGTCGTATAAAGCCTAGCTTTCAATCCTAGCAGGATCGTTGTCAGGGCAAATGACAGCTACTACATAGAGACAACAGAATATATACCAAAACGACTACAAATATATATTTAACATAAGTTGAACAGAGGATGGGAGAGTCAATGAAGTTTTCCTCTAAAGAAGCAGAGCTCCCTCTACGTCCAATTAAAGAAAGCTGTACTAGACATTCGATGCTCACGAGACATTTCTCAACAGCTGTTACCCTGCTGTGCTGTACATACATTAGTCTACATGCGTAATATGTCACAATCACTGAACACACAAATATGTATGTTAATTCATACGTGGTTAACAAATATAATTATACAAAAACAATATTGTGCACAGTAGACTTATTAATCAATGTCAGAAGATACGTGGAGTATCAAATGAGTAATTAATAAATGTACACAAAAAACAGCAAGTGTTCAAAAATTAACATTGTCTCAATAATGCGAAATACTACATTTGAGGAAATATAAACATACCGTGAATAAGGATTTGTTTACAAAATCAAAATCCAATATTTAAAAGCAAAATCTGAAAACTGAAGATAAATTAAATCGTCCATGCACAGATTCCACACCACAGGAATTCCACTGATCTACATTTGAGATAGTAATGACATTACAGCACAGCCAGACGTTTATTTTATAGTGTTTTTTTGCAATTCTTACATGCAAATATCATGCATCTTAATATCATGATGTACATGTATGTACATGTATTAAGCAGTGGAAACATTTATATTTACTCTTATTTATGTATATAAATTATGATTTTTTTTTACAAAAACTACTTGGGAGACATAGCATATATATATACAAATGCATTGTTTATCCAAGGAAGGGGACGTAATGTAGTAATAATAATAATGTTTCGATTTATAAAGCGCCTAATATGATTGATAATCATCTCTAAGCGCTTTACAATGATATGATATGATATGATATGATATAATATGATATGATATGTACGCAGAGAATACTCAGGGAAGTTTAACATGTGTGCTGTAAATCAATTTAAAAAATACTTCATTAATTTCCTCTTATTTTCAAAGAAATATCAAATGGACCAAATATATATTTGTTTACAATAATTAGACAATGAAAACTGATTTTTGTACTAACATTGCAGGCTACATGTATGATCATTTATACCTGTAAGAAATAATTTTGTATGCATATTTTCTAACTTTGTTAACAATGAATACAAAATGGTAGATCCTGTATTTAAGCAGTCTAATCCCACATTGTGGAATGCAATTAGAATGGACTTATGTTGATCCGTGATAAAATTGCACGCTACAATTATTGCACAAATATAGTATTGATACGGATATATGAATAGAGACAAACTAGTCATGTTTGTTAGTTCTGATAAGGTCTACTTGGTGACGGTAAACACAAAACATCACACTTCGTTGCATTCTATGCAAAACAATTTTTAGGCAACTTGCGGTTCTTTTTAAATAGGATCAGTGCACATATTAAGCATTTCTTTTGAGGAAAATACTGTAGGAATATTGACTGGTGGAAACGAGACAACAAAAAAGGGGATGGCACATTTATCATAAGGGCTATGGTTGATATCAATTTGAACAAAAGTTCTTGTGACCTTCAATATTTGTTTGACAAGAGCGGGCAGGGCTTGATTGTATTACAAACTCATTAATTAATTAATTAAGTTAAATTAATCAAACAAAATTGTGTCGTCTATTCCACTATAAATTCTTGCCCGCCTCCAGATGTCTGTCATCTAAAATACTAGAAATGCTGACTTTTGACATATTTTTTATATGCTAAATTGGAGAAAAATAACAAAGTATTCATTTATGTGCAACAAATTTTCAGTTTCTAAAAAATATGATTTAACCCGTTCAGGACTGGTCATGAAAATATTCCGGCTTAGGTCTATGGAGAATACATGTTGTAGTTAAATCAGTCCGTCCTGTACAGGTTAATGGGTAGGGTCGATGAACTTAAAAAATCAACCCCTTTAAACTATGTTCACACTTTCATCACTAATCCATGTGACATATTAACGCTTCCTGGATTATCTCGTCGGCTCTAAATACATCCATCAGTGGGGTGGAGTAGGCGAACTGATAGGGGTGCATGCATGCCATTTATTAGGGTACAAACTGTGCATTTATTTGTTACCCATTGGAAAAATTGCTTGAAATTGGCAAATTATTGAGGTGCATGCCATGTATTAGGATACAAACTGTGCATTTATATGTTACCCATTTGAAGAATTGCTTAAAACTTGCAACTTATTAGGGTGCATGCCGCCCCCTCATACTCCAATACCTATTAAGCCATGACTATTTTACAGAAGCTAAAGTTAGCAATGACACTAGTGTAGGACAAGAATATATACTGAAATAGCTCTATATAAAAAAATATAAAAAATTATGTGAACAAATATGTTGCCCACTTCACATTTGTACATATTATATTGGTTGATGAACAACACACAGTGCAAAAGAAAATACAATTTTGTAAATAGAAAATATCAATTTGTAAATAGGGGTACAATATATTTGATGAAACATAGTTCATGTAAAGAATGTATCCTTTTTTGTGTTAATATTTGAACAGATAAGCATAATAGTGACAGTACAGAAAAACAAGACAACCTACTACGAAGGAAGATATGAAGGTACAACAAATTACAATGTTGATATAAAGATTATGCAGAGAATAGAACACAGCCACTGAAACAAAAGAGAATGCAACAAACTTGAAAGGCAAGTTCAACTGTATGAATAAAGCACATCCTGTTGGAAAATTGTAATAAGGAATAGCAGGAATTAACAAAAATAGAAGCATACAAATATAGAACATAGACGAGACAGATAACAGCAAAAAATGTATATATTCTTTTGATAAAAAAGACAGACGTTGAGTAAAAAAGTCAGCAACCAGAAGAAATTCCACAGCAAATCCTTTTTAAAGAAGAAAGCCAATAATTGTCCTTAGTTAATCCCAATTAATCCCAATTATCGGAACAATAGAGCATAGACTTTGCATATATTCAATATGTGCAAACACACACACACAGTCACACAAAATCGGATAATAAATTCCAATGTTCCTACATTCCTTTTTTATAGCTACTCTCCACTAGGTTTTTGATTTGTTTTCATACATATGCTGATTTATGAAAAACCCTGACAAATAGCACTACTTAGCCCTAGAAGCTGGGTATATATTGCATACATGCAATATATACCAAGCTTCATCATACTCATGGCGACTGTACTGTAACCCAGCTATTCATTTTTGAAAGTTTATTGCAGGGCAGGGATCCATGGACCACATTTCAAGTTCATCACATTTACTCTGTGTTTGACCTTCAGAATCAAATCCAATCTGACAAGTTATATATACATCTGCAATACTCTACATCCCTTAAAAATGGCAACACACCAAATGACTATTCATTTCATATCGGAACCCAATGAGGCCAAATGTAACTTTCGATGTGGATAGTTATAACACCAGAAACTGTCTTTAAATTTCTGCACATATTCTGTTCATCTGACTAGCAGTTTGTTATTTTACAGACACTTCTGGCTTATGTCCACTTGGGCGAACTTCATTTGGTATTTTTTCATATCAATTAATCGTTTCTAACACTATTTGAGCAATACGAATGAGGCTCAATGTGCCATTGTAAGTGAAGACATCCTAAATTACTGGGGTGTTGCAACAGAACAGGGCCCGGTGATATAAAGATTTTTTTTTTATTATTCTTGATAAATTTATTGTACGATCAATCTATAGATCGTACAAAAGATTGAAAATCGCTATGTAAAGGGCCCTGGGTGTATTGCAATGCATAAAGAGTTGTGATAAATCTCAAAGTTCTGATTTCGAAACGCACGTCTGAAAATATGCGCATTTGAGCCAATCAGATATGCGCACTTAGGTGCATTTTCTGACTTGTTTTGTGATTGATTGCAACTCTTTATAATGCATGCAACACCCCCATCTTTTCCATGCATTTATATAGTAACATGAATATAATGTTGTATAACCCAGTTCACGATATGAAAAGGGTCATTGTGTTACACATATAACTGCACATGGTATATTGAGAGGGTTAGCACAAAAGAGTGCACACACTGTAGTAGGTGTAACATGGAGATACCTTTCACATCGGATGCCTTGGAAATAACTGACAGGGGAAGGCGTTGAAAGTGGGTGAGAAATGGAGGAAGAAAGATCATAAAGGCATAGGAAAGAAGATATTGCATTTATTCTGTAATATATATATATATTACAACAGAGCTAGTCTAAAATGATACAAAATTTATTATGTAATATATATATTACAACATAGCTAGTTTAAAATGAATATACATGCATGCAATGATATAGGCCCAGTTGCAGAAAGAGATACAAGCGATTGTAAGTTACAATTAATTGTAAGTCAGGTCATGTGTTCTAAATGCGCAAAGTTGATTTCTTGAAACGCGCAAATTGTCTGACTTACAATTAATTGTAACTTACAATCGATTGTATCTCTTTCTGCAATGGGGCCATACATGTAATGAATGAAAATAAGATGATTGAAAAAAGGCATGAATTTGCGCGATAGAACAAAAATCATCTAATATTCAAAACACAAATAGAGATGTAATTTTATATATAGGTTTGTTTGCTTGAAGTAAAAGTAATTTAACAAATAAAAGCGTAACCTTAAGACAAAATAGAAATGCAATATAATAGTAGGATAAAAATGTATTTGTGTATGACGTATTTGGCCTATTCATTCACACTATCATTCAAAAATGTGTCATAATATTTCTTGTTTCTTAACACATTCATTACATATATATCTTGGAGAACCATTATCGTTCAAAATAACATTTCAGTTTGTGTAATAAATATATATTGCCTAGCCTGAAGGCGTTTCACGAACAACTCACATAAACTGGAACGATGGATTGGACTGTATCGTCATCATAAACTCGATCCATGAGTTGAGTATATTATGACTTCTTAAAGCATATAAACAATATAAGTTGTTCCTTGATTTGGAGTTCATACTAAGTTTTTTATGAGAAACATTCTTTGGCTTTGCAACTGAAGTTGGTAACCAATCCATATCATATTTACAGGTAGCATAATTTGGAGAGGGATTCCTAATGATTTGAAAGATAAACTCTTGTTATAGTTTCTGGAGATCATTTAAAAGATATCTCATCGAGAATGATTGTAATTACATTGTTTATATTAGAATAATCACTTTTGTAAATATTGTAATTACGTTGTAAGTTACCCCAAAAATATTTGAAATCTTGTTGTAATAATTGTAAAAAGGACTGGCCTCGACTAGCAGGCTTCGCTATCGCTGGTCCTTTTTACCAACAATGATATCATATCATTTGTAATTATCATGTGATTGATGTTGTATTGTAAATGATATAGTTTGTTTGGTAAATAAATTTAATTTCAAATTTTCATGTCAATTTAATATTGTCAGAGTACAGCAAGCCACGAGGAATCCCTTTTGGGATGGTAATTGAGGAAATAAGGTCAAACCAATTCACCTTCACACTCATCATTAATACTTCCTCTTACTAAACGAGCGAAAGGCACATTCTAGAGCGTTCGCATATTCAGTGACAAATTTTCCGAGTTTGGGATGATACAGCAGTAGACCTAAAAATTGTATTTTTAAAAAGAGCTCTCCACACCACCCCACCCCGGAGAATGCATATCAAGTCTTGAATGGGTTAACTGGAGTTTAATACAGGGATCTAGTAACTTTGTTTTCAAGTTAAATGGATGTTATATGACCAAGTAATGAGCAAAAATGCAAAGTGATATTCACTAACTCATTGCACTGATTTTGTTCACGGTTACGATTATCCAGTGGATAACACTTCAATCGTAAATATCTTTTTAACGAAAGGGAAATTCCAACTGGATTTTGAGGATTTTGACAATGTTAATACTAGATCCCTTTAACTGGAGTTAAATGTACATGGAACATCTTGTAAGGCCCTACAATTGTACTTTATAAGTACAAGTACTACTAGCGTGCCTCCCTAGGCATCCTCCCTATCAGCTGTACAGGAAATGACTTAATTCCTTAGCTTGTTAGAGGGGTGACTGACAAATTGAAGACACCCCTCTTCTACACCTATCTATAGTGGCGTAGCGTGGTCGGACTGATTGGGGACAAATTATTGGGGGGGTACACTTTATGTATTTCTTTGTTTTTTCATAAAATGTCCCCTTATGTTTCCTATTGTTTTTTTCAAAATTATTAGGGGGGGGGCACATGCCCCTCAGGCCCAACCCCCCCCCCCCCCCCCCCAGCCTCAAGGAAAAAAGTTGTATAAATAGCACATTTTTGCAATGCACATGTATGCATTTCTTATGGCAATACACTGTTAGAATGCCAAGATGAATCTGTAGGTGCGTGCCTTGCTTTGAGACAGTATACTGCGATGCTAGAAATTATCTTTTTTGCCTTGTGGCCCAGCTAGTTGGGCAAGTAAAAACAAGATTTTTCAAATCCTAGTCAAACAAAACCTGAATCTGGTGGCCCCAATCAAAGAAAAACATTACCAATTATGTTCATTTAGTTGCACATAAGGGCCAGTGTACTTTTTATAAGCATCAAATAAATTTGGTGGCCCAAAGCTCATTTTTAGTGGCCCCGGGCCAGTGGACCTGTGTTTATTTTGATCACTTCATATGCGAATTAAAATGCAGCCTCAAGGAAAAAGACGTATAGCAATGCACATGAATTTCCAATGGTATTAGCCCATTAAAGGGATTTAGTAACATTGTCCAAATCCTCAAAATAAATTTTTCATTCTAGCGGTTCACTCATACCTTGTTGTAATCGTATTAACAATAAAATCATGGGACAGGTTTTCGGTTTTTCAAATTTCCCTTTCGTTACAAAGATATGTACGATCGAAGTATTCAGATAAGAAAAACTCCGGGCGAGTTTTTCTTCTGTGTACAAAGTGAGTGCAGTGAGTCATTGAATATCACTTTGCATTTTCGCTCATTACTTGGCCATGCAATGTCCATTTGACTTGAAATTTTCACACAATACCCTGTGGACATATGAGATAACAATAATATACATTGCATCAACCATTCATCACTTTTTGCACATGTCAACAAAGTTACTAGATCCCTTTAAAGTTCCAAGATAGAGCACCTTGTTTTTAGGCAATACTGTACATCTCAGCTAGAGCCATGTGTGTGTCATTAGACGGCCCAGTTAAATGCTAATAGCTTAACTGTCTCGCCGTGTAACAATTTCCAGGGCTATTTCCTTTTCAATTATAAACAGAACTAGGAAGCGATTACAAGAACAATCTGTAAATTAAAATTGCTGCGTAAAGACCGTTTACAAATAAGGAGTGCACACCTTAACCTCTAGATTCAGAAGGTGAAACCACACGCTTGAAACACACACTTCCTAAACTTTTTTGGTTTAAGATATAAAATAGATATAAAATGAAAATAATACAAATACACAATCTAATAACCACCCGACTTATTAAAGGGCATATTTAAATACATAACTCACAATTTTCAACTTTACAGAGAAAATTTACGAATAAATGAAACAGACAATATCAGAACATTCCAATATATTTTTTGTCAATTTTCATGACAAAATATTGAGCAAATACATTCTTTGTCTGTGTCATCAATAATTCATCATCACTTGTCTAGGCCTCCTGCAAACAGAGCCCTGTATGTCTAGGGGCAATGCAGGATCATATACAAAATCTCATACAAATATTCTTGTTAAGATTCAATTTAGGTTAAGTGATGATATTGATTTAAACACTGATGCATAGAGGCACCTTCTAGCGAGTCTTTTCTGTCTGCTGTTATTTTCCCGGAAAGAATATATCTCTCACTAACTTTTTTTTTTTGCTGTTTCTCTGTGCTGATTCACTTTTAAAGTTGGCAAAATATAAGTTTACTTTTTTTATGAATTGTGAATTAATTTGTGATGTGAATCATAGAGAGTGGATTATTGATAAAAAAATTCATGATAATTCATACTTACAAGGGATCTGGTAACTTTATAGACATTTTCGAAAACTGACAAAGGGTTGATAACATGTGTATTTCTGTCATATGTGTCCACTGAGTGATGTGTGAAATTTCATGGTAAATGAATGCTATAGGGTGGAATTCACAAAGGAGGTTTGTAGGAGGTTTGTACAAACCATGGTTTGACCATGGTCTACATCTATGGAATGCCATTTGTAAACTGATGGAGAAAGAATGTAAACTCCTTGTTAACAATGTTGATTTACAATTTACTTGTATAAGAGCAGCATTCCATAGATGTAGACCATGGTAAAACCATGGTTTGTACAAACCTCCTTCAAACCTCCTTTGTGAATTCCACCCTATATGACTGAGTAATGAGTGAAAATGAAAAGTGATGTTTGCTAAACTCACTGACTTGGTACACAGTTGAAAGTCTCCACTATATACTTTCACATTGAAACACTTGAATCATATACATGTACATGTGTACATTCATAGCAAAAGAGAAATTTGAAAAACCTAAACCTGTTCCATGCTTATATTGGAGAAAACGAATACAACGAGGCATGTGAAGACTGGTAGAGTTCTCAGTAAGTTTTGTGGATGTTGACAATGTTAGAAATTATGAAAATGGGAAGAGTTGTGTCTAATTGTACATTAATTTGTGGTAATAAGAATATTCACTATTGTCTTTACCTTGGTATCCTGACGAGGTAGGTCATGATTTTGACAAAGTCTTCATCCCTGATGGTGGAGAACTTGAGGCACTCTGGCATGGTGATGATGGGGTATCCCTCCTGTGTCTTGCCCCCTGGGTGGTAACAACAAATAGCATCAGTTAGAAATATTTATTATAAATGGTAAGTATTTTGTTCAATGATTTTACTTTGAAAAATGATAAATATAATGATGATGATGATAAGGATGATGATGATGATGATGATGATGATGATGATGATGATGATGGTGATGATGGTGATGGTGGTGATGATGGTGATGGTGATGATGGTGATGATGGTGATGGTGATGGTGATGGTGATGGTGATGGTGATGGTGATGGTGATGGTGATGGTGATGGTGATGGTGATGGTGATGGTGATGGTGATGGTGATGGTGATGGTGATGGTGATGATGATGATGATGATGATGATGATGGTGATGGTGGTGATGGTGATGGTGATGGTGATGGTGAGGACGATGACGAATGCGATGATGAGGATGATGATGAAGATGATGATTATGATGATGATGATGCTGGTGATGACGATGACGATGACGATGACGACGATGACGATGTTGCTGCTGATGCGGATGATGACGAAGACAAAAACAACAATAATGTTGCTGGTGCAGATGAAAATAAAAGGATTACCCATAATTTTCTATCACTCATATTTTCTCTAACAGTATCATATTCTCTCTGAGCTGGGAGCAAACAATGCACCATCCCCCTCTAATGGGTTAACGTACTAATGGCCAGAAAAGTTCATCATCCGCTCATCTTTACATATAACCTGAACGTGACCCTGTGATGATGTAAACATTATAATCAAGGCACAGATGGACAAACCATAACATTATTTTAATTTTTCAGCTGCTCTTAACCCATCGCCCATGGGAATGTGGTGCATAACGTATTAACTCAGATATAAGGCATAATGAAGAAGAATAAGTTTAAATTTTATATTTGTGACATAACATCAACATGTCATGGTCAGGTCAAGATTCTTGTGTAAACTGCACAACTAATAAACAACCATGCGGAACTTATGCGGATATGTTTGTTTGGTGCATGCACATTCAAGCTGTCATACTCTTGGTCATACTGTTTGATTTTCAAGATTTTTTTAGAAACAAAATTATCATCCTTGAACATTTCCAAAAATTACAGAAAATTGTTAATGTATTTGTTAATATCATTCAAATAAGCCTTATTTGGAATACATGTTGAATTAACCCATTGCCTACGGGAACATGGTTGGTCCTGTATCAACTCTCTATGAGGATCGCAAATTCTAGTAGGGGACAGGTTAATGAGGCAAAATAATGATATATATATTTAAATACTTTCTAATGTTACTAGAAGAAAGCTCAGAACAAGTATTTAGCGCCATATAATTATTACGTAAGTAAATGTAGCCGAGCTTTCAAATCTGGCAGATCCTTCGTTTAGGCAAAGTACTTTTAAGTATTTTTCTGACTACTCTTCACAGAGTTACATGTACATACAAGACAGATGGACAAGAGAGACTTTCAGTGGAAGGTAACTGCCATTCATTATGCATTATACATGTACATTATACATATCTGATGATAATATCTACTCAGATGTCAAACTCAATCCAGAGTTCAGCATAAACATACATAATTACTTTCATAAATCAGAGGATGCGAGGTGAGTTAGTAAGAATGTGCCTAGATGTGACAGGTAAATGGAGTTCCAATCTACATTGTCACACCCAATCACTTTGCTTTTTATTTCACTCCCATCTCATCTGTTAAGAAACAGAATGACTCTAAGTCACTTCTTATAATACTTCAGGATTGAAGGAGGCAGATTAACCCGAAGAAGAAGAAGAAGATATTCATGTTAAAAGTTTGGTAACTCTGTAGAAACCAAATGTAGCTCTTCTCTTTGATTTTGTTAAAATATTTCTAAAATATGAAATAATAATAGTAGATCTGCAAATTTGGCATCACATTAGAGCAGAGCTTGACACTAGCACTTGACCACTTGCCCGGGGCAAGTAAAATTTCATATGGGCTAGTTTGGTTGCCCGATCGGGCAACTGAAACTAGGAGAGTAGAATGTAATTCCATATGCAGGAATCTCATTTATTCAGCGGACAAGTCAATTTTCTCTTTGGGCAAGTAAAATGTACAAACATTTATGATTAAACTTACCTGAACAGGCCAGTACAGGTAGCTCTGATCTAGAAGATGGTAAGCCTAACTCAATTTAGCCAAAACTGACTTAACACCCTTATAACTCTCACCGAACGATCTACTGTAATATGTCTTTGGCTAGTTCAAGTACGGGTCAAGTCAAAGTGACAGTGTTATTTGTTGCTTCAAAAAATCCTTGAGATATATTCATTAGAGGACCAATTGTGATAACATCATAACAACAAATATTTTGATATTCATTGCGACATCTGTAACATCTGTTGTTTAGTATTTTAATTAACACTTTTATCACTATTTGTATTTTTTCTCTAGATTTTGCAGACATGTATTTATTAATGAGGGCTTATGTGACAGATTTAGTAGACCAACAATAACAGCCACAAAAACAATAGTATTTAATACACAATCTATAGAATTTGATATTTCAATTTCATTCCCTAGAGCTCCATTATATCTGTATTATTAGTGGATAGTTAAAAATCCAAACACTTCAATCGTAAATATTTTTTTAACGAAAGGGAAATTCAGAAAACCAAAACCTGTCCCATGCTTCTATTGTTAATTATACGAATACAAAAAGGTATGAGGGAACAGCTAGAATTCCAATTGGATTTTGAGGATTTGGACAATGTTACTAAATCTGGATATATGAGGAAATGGGGGTTTAAGTGACAGAACTGTGATGTTTCATACAAATCTGGGGCTTCGTTTATCAGAAGACTAGATAACTTACAAACGATCCGATTAAAAGAAATCATCATACATAAGAAAACACGATGTCTGCTTAATATCGTTGTTTTTATTGTTATTATTAATTCATCATTTTATTGTGGTTATGTCTAACTTATAAATCACTCTTTTGTTCAGCTCACACTGAGAAACGTCTCCCTGTGATAAGAACGAAGACTGTACAGCCATTATACTTTGTTATACTGATTATAACTGGTAACGTAGACATTTCAAGGTCACATTAATTTCCTTAATGTTCTATTGATGAACATATTTTTTTACATTATATGCCCTAACACGCTTCTCAGAATGATACCTGGATTTTCATTTGGCTTTGTTATTTGGTAAGTGGTAGAAGGAACTAAACACTATTGAAATGTATTGTAATAATGCCTTTCTTGCAGTAAAAAAAGTGGTTGAATCAAGTTGTGTACACATGACAGAGTGATTTCTTCCCTTAATAGCGCATGATGTCAAAGTCAATCACATGCCTCATCTACTGAGATCACATGCACTGAAAAATGTTCACGAAGAGCATCACTGCCACTTTTATTAAAATATATAGAATAATATATTAGAATTTATATACTATAATATATTAGAATTTATATACAATAATATATTAGAATTTATATACAACAATATATTAGAATTTATATACAATCATTTTTACTTGCCTCAGGCATCAGTTGCTCTTAGTAAAGTTTCAATACGTTAAACTTTATCAAATTAGTCTCTAAAAATGATTCAGGTTTAAAGTGAAGTGTTGCCTTTACAATTGCCATTCTTTTCCCGAATATCCAATTTTGAAGTCATCTAAAGTTCATCTTCATCTCCTTATGTCGCTTTCATACTGCACTACTTTTCATCGGATGCGTCCGGATGCATCTGATGAAACGGGCACTATGAATGTTACAGAGGAGAAATAGCCAATAGAATAGCCACTGAAAAGAAGAGAAATAGGCGATTAAATTCTGCTGCTCAAGAGCAGGAGAAATTATCTTTCTATCGGTATCACTCCGATGAAACGGGCAGTATGAATTGGTTGGGGAGAAAAACGGGAGAAAATACCGATGAAAATGGTCAAAAATCGTTATCTTGTTCCGGCTAAAGCTATAGTGTACGCGCGTTTTTTCGGAACCCTGCTGCGAGGAGCTTGCTGAGTTTGTTGACGTTTTGATGCACATGTGCGCTGCGGTGAACATGCTGCATGCATGCGCTTGCTATTGGGGCCGGGGCTGGGCCGGGCGTGGGCTTGATAAATTGATTCGATTTATTTGTATTTTGCATGAATAATGAGCTTTGTAAACAAATCCAAATTGATATCGTTATGAAAACATATTAACTACAAATTATATATTTATCAGACCAAATTAATGGCGAACAGAACAATATTTAAAACTGATCACTAACAAATTACAATGGATTTTTATTTATCGCGAATTTGTATCGATATCGCTCACATTGTTTCTTCTTTCACGGAATTTGCACATGTCATCTTTTGCTACCATTCAAGATTTTTGTTTTGATTCGCCATCTTATCACCATAAGCATCAGCTTCTGAACTGTGTTGTTCAAAGCGCGCGCCCAGCAGCTAGCAAGCGATTGCGCAATAATTCTTCACTATCGGCCGGTGCTGGCACGCAGCGAGATAATTTCACTGGCAGTATGAAAGGTACAGGGGGAGAGCGGTGGTTTCATCGTTGTTTACACAAGGGAAATTCTATCGGTATTTTCATCGCTGTGATGCACTATGAAAGCGGTGTAAGTCTTCCAAGTGGTTATTTAACCCGTTTTCTCATTGAAACTGATGTCCATTTTTGTTTAAGTTACTGCATGTTACAACAGGTAATAGCTTTAAGCATTATTGGGGTTAAGTTTAAAGTTCTGCATGATTTCAACCCAGAGACCTTGAACATACAGTATCCCCTCATCCATATCCATTTTCTCATTAGGTGCATCTCTCCAGACATTCTACTCCCATCTTCTGTGTGTTTTTACAGGGATAATGAGATTTCCCTTTGAAAACATCTCCCCAGCATCTGGCAGTGGGTTGCTCTGTTTATTCTCTCCCCCTTCTCCCCTATTCTCTTCGTATCTCCCCCTCTCTTTCCCTCTCTCCCCTCCTCTTGCCATGTCTTCCTATCTCTACATCTATTTTGTACAGGTATGCATGCACAGAACATGCCAGCATCTGGCAGTGGGTTGCTATGTTTATTCTCACCCCCTCTTACCCTCTCTTTCACTGTCTCCCCTTCTCTTCCCCCCTTTCACTTTCTCTTTCCCTGTCTTCCTATCCCTTTGTCTAGTTTGTACAGGTATGTATGCACAAATGAAACACACCTAGTATGTATCTTTAAACATGTATACATATGAAGTCTCTGTCTCTCCATCCCTTCGTCTTCCCCCCTCTCCCTATCTCTCCATCTTTTTGTACAGGTATATATATATGCACAAATGAAACATAAATATTATACACATATTTATACATACACATACAATATGAAGTCTCTCTTCCCATCCCTTCCTCATTTCCTGTTCCCCTATTTCTCCATCTATTTTGTACAGGTATGTATGCACATAAGAGAAACACTCAGTATGTAAAAATACATACACATACATGTACATGTAGGTATAACAAAAAGACTCTCTCTCTATCCCTCCCCCCCCCCCTCACTATCCCTATCTCTCCATCTACTTTGTTCATGCATGCACAAATGATACACATATGAATCTTTCTCAAAACCTCTTTCTTTCTCTCCATTTCTCTTTCATCCTATCTTTCTTTCAGGGTTATGAGGTAGTTCCGTTCTACATAACAATATGACATTATAACAATATTATTTGAAAAACATGTTCACATCTTCATAAGTAGTGCAAACATAATTAGTGATCACATTTCATACATGCATGTTTCACATTTGCAAATATATCGTTGGGAAAGTCCTTCAGTTACACACACATGCATATTATTTATCTACATTCACAATATGAATTCAATCTACTAGCATGTTTTGCATGTTTTGTATTGTGATCAAAAGTTTAAAATAGATGTCATGTTTTGCAATGAATTGTTTCAAGCTCTGATGGTGTATTTATAGGGAACATATTTTCATTTTGTTCAGTTTGCGTCTGATGAAGATTCTGCTTGGATCCAAACCTCAGGCTCTTATAATCGACTCTCAAAATTTATTTTCAAAAGGCACAAAACAACATAATATTCATCAAACCACCATTTTGATCATTTTTAAATCTGAATATGTGACCTCTCCTCACAAAGCTATAGATAAACATACATGCACTACTCTTTTGATACATGCATATGTAACATATCATATCATTTACAGATTTACTCAATATGAACATCCTGTATCGAGAGAAAATTAAATTGATATCTCCATATATCACTTTCATTTCCTGCTATTACTTATTGAAATCAAATTTTGTTTTGGTCATTCATGGAAAAGTACTGTGTTTGTGCGTAACGTCCAGCGTGAGATATATTCCGCCCTAATGAACATGTCCCCGCTCTTTCTATAGCGCTCAGTAAAGTGACGTCACTCTTGTAAAGGGCTTCTGTTTTAACTTCACTTTCGTTTTGCCTCGCTTTGTAATTTCAATGGCCTTAACTCTTCCATTGCCAATATATATATGAACCCCTTTGTGCTCCAGTGATATTTGATGTTTTTTGCTTTATTAGTGCTTCTAAGGTTGTGCATGATAAGCAATGCTTTGGTTCAGTGGCATAGCGTGGTCCGACTGATTGGGGGGGGGCATGCCAAATTATTAGGGGGGCACACCTTATGTATATCTTTTTTTTCTTAAAAAAAATTTCCCTTATGTTTCTTATTGTTTTTCCCCCAATTATTGGTGCCCCCCATGCCCCCTTTCGCTACGCCACTGCTTTGGTTTTTAATAGTGTATTTAAATGTAAGTCAACTAATGTAGCCAAGCTTTCGAATCAAGCAGATCCTTCGTCTGGGTGGTGAACTGAAAAATAATGTACTTGAACACAGAATAATAATGAGAATTCAGCTGTGTGTATGGAGAATTAAGCATGCAGGTTGAAAGCGTGAAAAAGTGGTAAAACATGCCATGAAGTTGTATTGATGTTTACAACGCGACATCTGTGCTGTTTGGCACGTAGAGCACAGCCGCATACTTGGTGATTGGCATTTAAAGCAAGGGAAGATTTAATTAACCATCCCGATACTACATGCGCTGACCGTACATGTATGTGTAATAACTGATAGAACTTCATAAATTGGTGCAGAGTGGGTTAGGCGGAAGTACATGTAGAAGCACTGCTCTGGTTTATTTGCTCTACTCCAAGCCTCCACACTAACTTTTTTTCTGTACTGGCCCATTTGGGCAAGTAAAATCATCCTTTTTAAAATTTTACTTGCCCCAATATAAAATTTACTTGCCCTCTTTATTACTTCGAGATGAGATTAACACATATGAAATTGCATTGTTCTCTTGTACATGTAGTTGAACAATTATTTAGTTGCCCGACTGGGCAAACAAACTAGACAATTTATGACATTTTACTTGCCCGACATTAAAGTGCTGCTGTCGAGCCCTGTCTATTCATACAGTACGTGTGGGCTTTTCAGTACAGTCAGTCAAGACTCTATTAATGCATGAACGAGTGATTTAACAGCTACAATGTACGTACGTATGTCAAACTGTATCTAACACATGTACCATTCTCACTGCATTTATTTAACACATGTACTATAGACACATGCCACATTGTATTATTCTAAACACATGTACCACTGAAGATCCATATTACTGTGTATTACAGTGAAATTTTATTAATGCAATGAGGTTAATAACATTGTTAACTTTAGGGAATTGAATAGAAAGAGGGGTTTAGGGATCTAGTAACTTTGTTGACATGTGCAAAAAGTGAGGAATGGTTGGTACAATGTATATTGTTGTTATCTGATAAATATGTCCACTGGGTAGTGTGTGAAAATGTCAAGTTAAATGGATGTTAAATTGCCAAGTAATTTGCAAAAATGCAAAGTGATATTCACTAACTCATTGCACAGACTCTGTACACGGTTATGACTATCCAGTGGATCGTTTAACATCTGCACACTACAATCGTAAATATCTTTTCAACGAAAGGGAAATTCAAAAAACCAAAACCTGTTAATACAAATACAATAAGGTATGAGTGAACTGCTAGAATTCCAATTGGATGTTGAGGATTTGGACAATGTTACTAGATCCCTTTAAAGGGACTTAATAACATTGTCCAAATCCTCAAAATCCAATTGAAATTCTAGCGATTCCCTCATACCATGTTGTATTCGTATTAGCAATCAAAGCATGGGACAGGTTTTGGTTTTTCGAATTTCCCTTTCGTTAAAAAGATATTTACAATTGAAGTGTTCAGATGTTAAATTATCCACTGGATCGTCAAAATCGTGTACAACGTGAGTGCAATGAGTTAGTGAATATCACTTTGCATTTTTGCTCATTACTCTGCCATATAACATCCATTTAACTTGGAATTTCCACACAATACCCAGTGGACATACAGTGGACATATCAGATAACAACAATATACATTGTATCAACCATTGTATCAAACAAACATTTTTGCACATGTCAACAAAGTTACTACATCCCTTTAAAGGAGAAAATAGATATAAAGGAGCAAGGGGAAGGTGAACATCTATAAAAAGGGAAATAGGGGAACGGAAGGAAAGGGAGAGGGAAGGGTCCAACAATATATGAAATACTAAAGGAATTTGGCCATGAACCCAGAAATAGCCAAATGAATGTATCATATTTGACAACTGCATGCTATGAAATGATTACAACTTTATTGACCGAAGGTCTTGGAGGTCAAAGTCCTGTATTATATCCATACATTAATAAAATATTACTGATTTGATGTTTTGGTGGAATAAATAACCTCCCGCACCCTTCGTCTACTTATTTTCCTCGTTCACTACGAGATTCTAAAATCCCCATAGACTTTGTACATAGCCCACCCGGTTCCCGTAAGCAACAGGTTAAAAGCAGGACATTTTGGTGTACACTATATCTGTAGTTCAATTTCCCTGGCCTTTACTATTCATTGACATTTGTAAAATAATGATGGTGATGATGGTGATGATGGTGATGATGATGATGATGATGATGATGATGTTGAAGATGATGATGATGATGATGGTGATGATGGTGATAATGGTGATGAAGATGATGATGACGATGACGATGACGATGACGATGACGATGATAATGATAATAATAATAATTATAATAAACATAATATTAATAACAATAACTGTTTCCTACCTGTGACGAATGCGACTCCATTCTTGAGCTGATCTACGACATCTGTGATCAGAATCTCATCTGACATGTCGAGGTCAAAATCTGCAAGAAATAAAAGAAAACAAAACATTAAATTATATTTTTCAGTTTAGCGAATCTTTGATTACTATCAATAATGTTATTATTGCAAAAATGTAAATACTTTTTATGCATTTCTCAAAGTCCTGTCATCAAGTCATCTCCTGCTCTCAGGGTAACCTAAGGAACAAAAACCAAATACAAAGACTGTTCTCCTCTCTGAAATGCATCAAACATTTTCTTGGCAAATGCATTGTGTCATTAATAGAATCTAGCAAGAAAGTTCGTAATAAAGAAACTACATAGGATAGGGTTCACATGCACATATATGTTACATAAAATAAATATGAAATATTCCTCAAAATTTACAGAAGTTTTTTTTAAACAACTCGATCCTTACCTTTGACACATATAAAGCAATTCAACAAATCATATATAGCCATAGTTTGTCAAGCTTTATATAAGTGATTGTTATATTTACAAAAAGGTCCAACCATTTTACATCGCCTGCATGGAAAACACTCGGGCAAGTAAATCTCTAACTACATGTAATCCTATGTAGTTCGGACATGTCCATATATGTGCACAAGTAGATGAAACCACACACATTTGAGACATTTCACTCATAGTTTCATACTTATCCTGCGGAAGGAACCCACTTTACGAATTAGAATTTCAGTTGTAATAAAAGTGGATAGTTCCAAGGCGGATTGAATAACAGTTTGGCTCATAGTGTGAGGATTTAAGCAAGATTAACAGATTCTCTTGAGTAATCCCCTCCCCCTTCTCAACTATATTACTTTGTAGACTTTATATGGTGTATTATTCGTCTGCAGCACTGAAACATTGCACAATATTTTTCCAAGACTAGTTTATAAGGAAAAGAGTTATTCAAGAAGTGTCATCAAGTTTACTCTTTACATCAACTGGCAACATCAATTATCACAGATATTTTATGATTTAATGAACACATTGTATAGGTAAGCTACATCATTATGTTTTTTTAACTCCTAACGTGCCAAGCTCGCATTTTTGCGAGTTACAATACACACAAATGCCATAGAGCATTACAATCCCTGGCACGTTAAGAGTTAATATTCCAAAGTATACTACAGAAATGACATCAAGTTCACACATGAAATGAATACAGCATACATTATTTAGGTATATTACATCATATATGTTTCTAACTATATTCCAAATATTAATTTTCAGAAGTCTTCAATTTAATCACTTGGGACAGTTTTTATTTGAAAACAATAACAGTATGAATAACAGAACAAAACACAAGAGGTGAAACTAATTGGCAAACTTTCAATACATTTATCATGGCTTCCTATTCTCTTGACATTCCCTTTATTTAAAATATTTGAATTTGAAATATGAGTAACATGTACTTATTACCCCAAAAAACATAAATATGGATAATACAAATAGTACACTATTTCTAGGTTCATTCATGCAATTATAAAAAATACTCTCTCTTCCCCCACATACTGTACAATATGTATTGACATTCTACGACCTGTGCAACAAAATTATTTGCTAATTTGTTTTGATCACAAACATAGCCTTGTGTGATTAAATTAATGAAAATAATTAGTCAATATTTACTGCAGAACTGTCTAACTTCTGTTGGCTATACTGCACCAGATGGCTTTGTTTTTGTATCTCTGAAATATGTGTGTGTATATTTATGAGGATATAGTACTGTGTGTACATGTACGTATTTATTTCACTTTTTGTACAACTATATTCGACGACACCGACTGCATAGCAACGTCTTTAACTCTGTGCGTGTCTATGTGTAGATATACATGTACATGTATCATTGCAAGTTTTGTAATAGTGTTATATTGTATGCATTTATGGTATACTATTAGGGTGTTCAGGTGATTTTTTTCTTATATAGCTGAGGCTTAATTTCCTCAAAAAGTTGATAGAGTGTAATTTTAGAAGAATAAAACAGTTAAAATTTTGAAAATCGGCCAAAGCGTTCCGGAGTTACAATTTTTTAAAGAATTATTTTTAAGGGAAATTTTTCACATTGGTCACGTGACTTTTTCTTTTATTTCTATTGTTTTACAAACGGCACCATTATGGTACTCTTTGTAAGAGATTTACCATGTATGTTTAAAACATATTAATCAATATCTCTGTGATGCAGGATCCAACAACGATGAAATTTTCTACATATCTCCGCAAGATACAGTAGATTGTGATTCATATTTACTTGACATTATTAATCAGATTTTAAATATGCAAATTTATGCAAATTTATTCAATTATATGGAAAATGGTGCTATCTCTTGAATTTAATGAGTCAGAAATCTAGTTTTCACAAATTTCATGCATATCCTTGCAAGATACAGGAATTTGTAATTCATATTACTTGATCTTAGCGTTAATAATTAAATATGCAAATTTATGCAAATTTATGCAGTTTTTTATGAAAAACGGTGATATCCCTTTAATTAAACGAGTCAGAAATCTAGTTTTCACAAATTTTGTGCATATCCTTGCAGGATACAGGAATTTGTAATTCATATTACTTCATCTTAGTGTTTAATAATTAAATATGCAAATTTATGCAAATTTATGCGTAATAAACATAAATGTTCATATCTCATGAATGGAATGGGCCAAATGCACTCAGTTTTTGCCAATCAAGTAGTAATATCATAGATTTAAGTATATTATGTAATTGATTACTAAATAGTTACCCATCTTATGTTTTTCTTTGTTTTATGATTTGTTAATGTATTGTATTGTTTTTGCGTAACATACACAAAATAATGTTTATAAATCATGTATTATTTTTTCTTTTACTTCTTGGATATCAAACAGGTAATCAAGTTAATATGACTCAAGAACAAGTGGTTTGAATGTATTTCTTTTGTTCTATATTGTTTTTTTCTTGATTTAAATTGTTTTTCTTTGTTTTATATTGTTTTTCTTTGTCTGTTATTGTTTGGTCTCAACTAACATTCATATTTCTAACGGTTTTGTCTTCTTAAATTTAATTATGATTATCAGACTTCAACAACATTCACACAGGAGTATACTTATTTATAGTGGCAGTGACACATGAACACACACACACACACAAGAAACCCACACAAACAGACATCTTATATAATATAAAACCGTCAAATTTAATGCAACACCTTTTCTTTATGCATGTTTTCGTCATCTTTTTATGACCTTTTTGTTACATCTATTTTAATGTTTAATAATTACAAGGATTGTGTCAATGTTTTCCTTGATTCATTGGTTGTTCTTTTGTTCATTTTCTTATTCACTGTTGCATATTTAATTGTTCTTGTTTCACTTCATAATTCTTTACTTATTTAATTGCAAATGTTGCTTTGATTTGTCCCCCCTTCAAAATCTAGTTTTATATTCATCATTCTTAAGAATTATTTTACTGAACTTTTATAACAGATTGTTTATTTGTTGAAAGTGTTTTGACATGCTTGATTAAATCGCAATACATTTGTTTTGATATTTTGGTTGTTTCCCATCAAATGAAAAGAGGGGAGATGCATCATCTTTCTTCATGACAGATCAATGGGATGTCTCCTCGATGCCTTGTCCTTCAAGACTATTATTTCATGTCGATTTGTCCTCTCTCTTACGTGTTGCATCAAAAATAACTGTTTCTGATTAACATTTCCTCTGCTCTGCCTCATCATCTTCATGTTCGCAGCTCAGTGTCCAACATCTAAAGATTCATAAAATCAGAACAAATTGATTTTTTATAAGAAAAATAACAAAGGCGATCTAAACTTTGTGAACAAAGTACAAACAAAAAACCCATCTCAAGTTGTCTAAACCATATTTTGAAGAATATACACAACTTGTTTACAAGTCAGCGTGACTGACACACTTCAAAAGTCAAAATTCATGACGCAAACTTACGACATGGACAAATCTAGCATGGCCATGGCAACACCAAAAAAGGAAGACATTATTTGTATACTATTTAGTTACAAATCCCTTTACTTTTTCTGCATACGATTTATTTAAAAAATTGTATCAAGGACAAGAAAAATAAATATTCAAGCCCTAAGCATTTCTTTATTATCCAGTAAATGCGTAATATTCCAGTCTAAAGCTACACTTTATTGAACGAAGAAGAAGAAGAAATAGCCGACAAATTCACATTCACATTCACATTCACATTCACCGACACAATAATGAACGTACGGGACTGGGATTTTCGAGACGGGGATCACGTCAAAATCGAAACTATTATCGAGTTTTAGCCCCTAAAATCGTATTATTTGCGATGTTCATACATTGGAAAATAGTTTGATTACAATTGTAATATGTACCCTGATGTCTTAGTCCTACAAAATATTCACAAACTAAAAAAATACCGAGTTTGACTCGATAATATTCTGTCAAAATCATACTGTTTACACAATGTTGGTCCGGAATGTACCATAACTTCTTGGACATTAGTTAATAATTATACTTTATTTGGGGGTTGTTTTTTTCATTATTTTACATCGGAGCTTTGAAATATAGTTAAAGATATTATTTCTATGATTACCAATCAATTAAATTACGTCAAAGACCCTCGATTTGCGGACAATTTTTAACTATGTTCGCTTCTTCTGCGATAGATAACATTAACACCCCTACGTGAGAAATGTAGTTGCCCATAGGTCCGATGTCAAACCGAGCGGTCCTTTCAAAGCCAGCTGACGGCGGAGAACAAATTCGATCGATTTTTTAAAGAATCTGGCCTTACTAATTGTATTTTCCGGGCTTCAAATTTGATAAAATATCGACAACCAATACATTTTCGGAATAAGCAGACTTTATATTTTCATACTTACTAACCTAAGTTGGGTGCAGATTACGGGAAAATGATGTAATCGTAGCTTTTAAAACTTCATGGCATTTTTTTGTCAGTTCTCTTTGAGCTACAAAAACTTAGGTTACATCGGCATGAAGGGCACTGTGTCGGCTTCAATCGGGTATATTCGGATAATTTTTTTCAAGAAAGATCTAGCCCGGAAAAGAGGAGAGAGGAGGAGAAGTTTTAGCGATGTTTTCCGAAAAGTACGATATTGCGGTGCCGTCGCATCGTTCCGTGATTTGAGTGCGAAGTTGTGTGTGGCTACGGAGTTTACGTAGTAATCGAAAGACACACACAGATTACTACACACTCGCGCAAAGCGAACTCACTACGTCATCACTCTGAACACCCTAATACTATCATTATGTTGTTATTAGTGTGTATAAAGCGTGCGCCGATGACTATACAAGTATTATCACCATAGACCTAACACATAGTATCCTAGGTTCCAGAAGTGAATGGGTTCCGTAGAGCCTATATATTGTGTGCTTGTTTGTGGTGTATATATTTTTTGTAGTGTAGCATGTGTGTATACATTCATATATATACTAAATAAATAAATATAACACATTTTACAATCACTATATTTCATATTTACAAATCTACAATAAAGTTTGTGTTAGGGTGAATGCATGAGTAAGTAATATGTAATTGAGTGTATCATGTATCATTATGATGAGTGTATCTCTTTCAAAGCACCATTGACCTGTGTAGACATATTTCGTAAGTGGTATTTATAATAATAATAATAATAATAATAATAATACACAGTTTTTATATAGTGCATATCACATTGCAGAAGCACGTCTCTATGCGCTTGTATATTTACTACCCTGGTAATGTAATGTCCTGTACATTTTGTAAGCAAGAGATGAGCATGTTTAACGTTTGTGTGTAAGTATGAGTGTGTGGTTTGCGCATGCGTATGTTTATTTTTGTCTTGTCCCACACGGGACACCATGTGTTAAGGCAGGCAGGCATATTGGATCTAATGGGGCATGGTAAAGCAGCAGTCGGAGGTGCAATCTAACGTGTTTAAATATGGACCCTAGCTGCTAGCATACCATTATCACACCTCGACAGTGGCGTAGCGATGGGGGTGGGGGGGGGGGGCATGGGGGGCACATGCCCCCCCCCCCCCCTCCAATAATTTGAAGAAAAAAACAATAGGAAATATAAGGGGAAATTTTGGGGAAAAAACAAAGAAATACATAAGGCGTGCCCCCCCCCCCCCCCCCCCCAATCAGTCCGACCATGCTACTCCACTGCACCTCAATATGATAATACACATCATGCACAAATGCACTGTGGTTATTCTAATGTTAAATACATGTATAACACAGTATGTACATGCTCATATTATAGGCAAACTTTGTGAATAAAAATACAATTTTTAACATTCTTCAAAATATGAATTACCGACAAGTGCACGGTTTTGCTACATGTATATCCAGTCACATATCAGTCTTCTACCGCTTCTGAATGTCTCGAGACACAGAAATTTACAAAGTGATACCTGAATAAATATATAAATAATGCATGACTCAGTGTTGTAAAATGACATTTGCTGTGGATGAATTTCATTGACTACACCTCGCCTGAACACTTTGAATAATACTACTCTAGCTTAACTCATCCTAAGTAATACGTACGGATGAGTCAGACACAGTGCAGTAAGTGACTGATATATCCTTCTACTACTGATTTAAGCCCTTTATGTCTGTGCTTCTGCAAGCCTCCAAGCTAACATTTTTGTTTTACTGGCATGTTCGGACAAGTAAAATCATAACTTCTCAAATTTTACTCGCCGAAAATAATAGAAAACATACTTGCACATTTAAGCGCATTTCTGACTTGCATTTTATCGCAACTTTACGATTGATGACAACTCTTCATGCAACATCCCCCCCCCCCCCCCCCCCCCTCCCCCCAGCAATGATTTACAATTTTACACATATTCTTTTATTTAAATGTGTTTTAATAAACACTCAAAATAAGACAAATAGGTCTGCACTAGAACTAGAACATGTATCAGTGTTTATCAGTGTTCTACATAATTTATTGAAGTGTGTCACCGTGTCTGTGTCTCACACTTAATTCATCCATAGTGTAACATGGAGTGAGTCAGAGAGTGCACTAAATCATTACTAAATTATAATTTACAGTGAAACCAGTTTAGAATAAACATTAGATGGAGAAATGTAGTTGTTCTGAGCAGGTGGTCCTTATAGACAGATGTTGCAGACACAAGTTTCAATATGATGATAATATAAATTCTAAAATGCAGCTAGAATTATAATTTGTCCTATGTAACATAGGGTGAGTCAGAGAAAGTATACTGTGAATGATTAATCAAGAGTATGTCTCACTCTCTATTAAAAAGGGATCTAGTAACATTGTCCAAATCCTCAAAATCCAATTGGAATTCTAGTGGTTCCCTCATACCTTGTTGTATTCATATTAATAATAGAAGCATGGGACAGGTTTCATTCAAGCCCAAGATCCACATATAAACAGAAACTTTGCCAGTACCGTATGTTTAATCATTAGTGTGCTCACAAATGAACAATAAATCAAATTATTGCTTACAATGGCACTGGTTAAAAAAGAATCCAGTTTTATATCTGATTAGGTTCACCACTTTTAGAAATAATCAAAATACTAGATACTAGCATTCATATTAAATAGGAATAAGCAACATATGTGACCGGCTATAGCAAAACCCTGCACTTGTCGGTAAAAATAACCAGAACGTCAATGACGTAGCGCTCATCCGGCATCTCGCAACATCAAATATCGCAAATTTCATGTGGTACACTTTTCAACTTGTCAAAAAATAAAAATTTGATGTCCTGGAAGGGACATAAAAATAAAAATATAAAAAATTAGAGTGAAAAAAATATAAATTTGATGCCCCGGAAGGGACATGGGAAAAAAATAAATAAATTTAAAAAATAAAATAAAAAATAATAATAATAAATAAATAAATAAAATAATTTAAAAAAAATTAAACAAAATATATATATGATGACATAAATGGTACCCTGGGGTACCAAACGAATATCTGCCATTTTGTTTAATTATTTATTTATTTTTTAGGGCTGTACCGGGGTATAGCGTGCATACAAGCGCGCGCTGCACTGCATATGCACAACGCAATACGGTTGTGCTTTGAGTGGACACAAGATGGCGCTACACAACGCGGTACCCCGGGGTATATATATGAATAAATAAATAAAATAATAAATAATAAATTTTTAAAAAAGAGAAAAAAAAGAAAGAAAAAATCCAAAAAATAAATAAATAAATAAATAAATAAATAAAAAAATAATAAAAATAATAAATAAAAAAAATAATAATAAAAAAATAATAAAAAATTGTTTTAATTTTACACACATTATGTGAACTTAAAATGCCCATTTCTTCTATAGTATATAGCTATAGCCGGTCACATATGATGGCATCAATGTAAGTTCATATGTTTCTCTATCAAAAGTTTTCCTTGATATTGGTTTGATTGTGAGTGTCATCCAGCAGCTGAGAATGTGCACATAATGACACATCCACATGTGCAACATGACGATGTGGGCGGGGCTTAATCTGACAGGGACAAATCAACTTCCTTGATTGACAGGTGCATGCATGCACATTCTGGAATTCATGCCATGCATTTATCTTTATTAAAACAGATCAATCAAATATATATAAAATTGTCATGCTTTGTTTTGAAGTATGATCTGGTAATTTATCAGTTGCAAAGGCCATTTCACTTGGTTAAATCAATTCACTAATCAGTTGTTTAAAGCCAGGTCACATATCTCTGGATAGCGTAAACGGAAGCCCGACGAATAGGACATTTTCAAAATCAAAGAAAGAAAGTCGTATTGGTTCAATATATAGGACCAGAGAAGATGAATACAGGTCGTATACAGATATGATAATGGCAAGGTGTAATGCAGAGATGCAAATAGCATACAGTGTACACTTAAGCTATAGAATCTACATTCTACGTGTTCTTTCTTGCCGGTTTCCTCATTCATATCATTTGTACAATTGTATTTTGTGTTTAGCTTTCTTTATGATGTTTGTATGTTCTTTACTTATCTGTAAATATCAACGTTATAATTATGTATGTTTTGATATGACGAATGGAATAAAATGAAATGAAAAAAACATTGCAATCCACAATAATACATCTAGAGTAGATGTTAACATACATGTACATGCACATTTAACTACATGTACCCCAACAAAAGAATATAGGAACTCTTGAAATATACCCTAGTGACATTACATATTCATTAGTTCACCTCTGCTATGAATGATTCTAACACTAAATGTTGTAAGCGCATGGTGAATACTATGTTATCTTTAGTAGATGTTAAAGTAATGTTAGATTTTTGAAAAGGTGGCATCGCTGTGAA
The DNA here is from genome assembly GCA_037951105.1 of Echinarachnius parma. Classification (NCBI taxonomy): domain Eukaryota; kingdom Metazoa; phylum Echinodermata; class Echinoidea; order Clypeasteroida; family Echinarachniidae; genus Echinarachnius; species Echinarachnius parma. The sequence goes on from JBAMJV010013423.1 coordinate 39,974, forward strand.
CTGGCTATCCATATAAAAACACGTCCATGTATACAGTTAACTGTGAGGTATGACCTTTTAATCATATCAGAAACATCAAAGAACTAACAAAAAGAAAGAACAAACAAGAAGATAAAGATAATATTATTGGCCTACATGTACATGTAAAACACATACAGAGTGAAGGACACAAATATTGTGAACCCCCTCTCACAAAAGATACCTTGAAATGTGTTCAACTGATTCACTTGTTTTTCTTTCTGGCGACTTGTCATAATACATTAACCTAATGTAGATGTACAGTACATGTATACCTTTTATCTTGTTTGTCTAAACCATGCATTCTTTTTTATTTTTGTCTGAGGCTACTGGAAGCCACTCTACCACATGCTGGTTACCATGATATTGTTTAATGTCAAGATACCATCGCAATCGCTTTCCTAGAATATATTTTATTGCATGTCACATATCATAGTATTCATTTATAGCACATTACGATGCCATCCAAAAAAATATTAAAGGGATCCAGTCACATTGTCCAAATCCACAAAACTTTATTAGAAATATAGTGATTCTCTCTCCGACATACCTTGTTGTATTTGTATTACCAATAGAAGCATGGAACAGGTTTGGTTTTTTCCAAATTTCCCTTTTGTTAGAAAGATATTTATGATTTGAAGTATTCAGATTTGTAACTACCCACTGGATAATCATAACTGTGAACAAGGTCAGTGTCATATGAGTTAGCAAATATCACTTTGCATTTTCCTTCATTACTCGGCCATATAGCATCCATTTAACGTGAAATGTTCACAAAATATTCTGAGGACATATCAGATCACAAAACTACACATTATACTAATCATTCCTCACTTTCTGCACATGCCAACAAAGTTTAATAGTAGATCCCTTTAATTGTAGTTTGATCTCCTATAATTCATGTACATGTTTGTATAATACGTATCCGTGTTTGTATGATGGTGCTAAATGTATTGGACCTACATAATGGAGGGATGTACACATCTTTAAACACCTTAGTTCAAATAATAGCACTCGTGTATGTGTATGCGTGATTGTACTTAATGTATGAGACCTATATAAGATGTACCAATTTTTAAACACATTAGTTTGAATTATAGCGCTCAGATTTGTAAAAGGTTGGGCATTGAGCCACATTGAATGTGAAAGCACTTTTCTATACGAAACGCAATACCCTTCAATACACTGCCATGCGCAGGTACATGTACATGTAATGACATGTAGTAACTTGGCCCGGACGACAAAAATAGGCATGGAAAAGGTTTTTAATGGGTGCGTGCTAACGGCGAAGTGCTCGATATCGCAAATTCAAAATCGGATGACCTTTAAACCCATCCCATAATCCTCTCTGCTAGGTTAAGTCCTCTATTATTCCACTTTTAGAATAAACCATCAAGTTCTTTAATACATACATGTACCTCTCATGTGTCTATACTCATGGGCGAATGAGCAAATTTTGGGGGCAGGAGAGGCTTTAACCTGAATATCATCTTCTCCATTTTCTAACAAGCAAAACAAAGGTCTTCACTACCTCCTCAATTACCACAAAATGAATGGTTTTACCTGGAAATGGGATGTTTTGTTTTTAAAATGAGGCAATTTTGTAAGCATCTTAGGGTGCGTTTATGCTCAACTTCCGAAGGCAGAATCAGCGTTTTGAAACGCTCTTCCAAAACGCTGATTCAAAACGCCGTTTACGGGGGTACTGTTTACGCTCAACTTTTTTGCAGTTTGAGAACGAGCTGATTTCGTAAACATGGACCGCGCATGCGCTGGCTACTTGACCCAAGAAGGCAGGTCAAATTGGGGCGCGCGCTTTTGAATTGAGTGTACGTACGTGAACCGGAAAGGCGTTTATATGACGTCATTTAAACGTCTCTATACGTGATGTTGCGTTTATGCTTCCCCAGAAACCCTGATTTGGGAGAATCGCTGATCGGGACACAACAGCGCTTTGAACTAAACGCGTTTGAGAAGCCTGATTTTGGCCCCAAAAAGTTGAGCATAAACGCACCCTTAGTTAGCTTTTGCCCAAACTTTGTTGCCTGTGTATAGTGACCACACAAGGAAAATAAGAAAGGTGGCCACTCTATCCAGGTGACGTCTATGGACCAGTGAAAAAAATACATGGGGGCTCGTGGCGAATTCGCCCCCCGAAATGCCAAAAAGAGCCTGTGAAATTTGAATCGCGATTCAAAATAGCGATTATTGTCAACATTTGTATGCCTACTCTATATGGGTAAACAAAATCTTAATTTGGATCGCGATTCAGATGTCGAAATTCTGAATCACATTTATTTCTCTGTGTGTGAACGGGCCTATTATGTGTATTATGTGAACTGGCAGGCAAAACTACATTCTCTGTGTGTGAACTGGTGGGCAAAACTGCATGCATTCACAATTCATGCAAGTTACATAGTACATGTACACATGTACTTGCTTGCACCAGAAATTCCTTTCTCACCAAGACAAGAGAATGAGCAACCTTTTATATAGGCATGCACAATGTTTGTATGTTACTAATGCTTGTACATTTCACATTGGATTGCACTATTCATGTATTAAAGTGATCCATTAACTTAATAATACTTTTCCAAAAGCAATATGGGAGACTTTCAGTCATATACCAATATATTATTCTACAATTTCTTGTGAATAATATGTGCTACTTTAATTTTGTGAAAAAAGTTGTGCATGTGTAGTACGTGTCCGATGCTATGGACGATTGAGTTTCCAAATTTTGATAATTTTGGATACTTTGACTATGATCAAAAAGCGCTCCGAGACACTTTTCAATAGCATCTTAAATATCTCTATAATTAGGGAGACATTTGAAAAATCAATTCAAATCAAAATCCATTTCATTCTTCTGTTACCATAAACCAAATAACAAGGAACAAGAGAAGTGTGAAATTAGCTCCAAGTGATTTTGGTTGAATTTGACAAAGTTAATGGATCCCTTTAAATGCCTTATTGCAAATAAGCACTTTGGCCATGTCCATGCCCAAGCATACAAATACACTGCTCAAGCATATAAAGGGGAAAATCAATGCGGACTACGCATCCTATTTGGCAGTGAATTAATGAGTGCATATAGCAGCTGATAGGTGAAAATGTCTTGTGATCGAGTTTGTAATACTAAACCAAGAAAAATCATATGATTCTACTCATGTTTCATTTTAACTGACATAGAATTAGTAGCGCAGCGGGGGTGTTTGTTATCATAGTGGGTTACTTGTAATTAGTAGAATGTTATTCAGAGTTCAGACAGAAACGGCTTCAATTCAATTATTATCTGTAATTAATTTAGTAAATTTAATCCATGCGTGCCGAACATTCTCAAAATGATACAAACTCGTATTGAACCAGCACATGTACATGCTGTGTGAATATCAGATAGCATTTAATACCCAAATTTGGTATTGAAATTATCCATTTCACTAGCAAAAAAGTTTTGTCCTATTTTAAGCCAGGTTAATCGCAAGAAGACACAAACTTGCCAATCAGGAAAAGAATTTACTTAACGCCCGGTCACATATCACCAAAAAGCGTAAACGGATGCCAGACAAATAGAAAATTTGCGAAATAAAATTTTCCGGTGGTGAAAGTCGTTCTGCCCCATAGACAAAACATTCCGCCGGATAGAACAACGTACATCGCCTGACAAGGAACAGACAAGAAACGCATACAAACAGAGACGAACGGATTTAAAATTGTACTCTCCGCCGGGCATCCGTTTAAGCTATCCGGTGATATGTGACTGGGCCTTTAAGATTATCTTTAAAAATACTACATAGAATACACAAGTCTGGTCTTGTGTCTACACTGGCACTAACCTTTGAAGATAACTACACCGTGGGGAGAAATGAGAAAATGGCATACTTGCTCCAAATATCTATTTATAACCTCCACATTGCTGATCGATGCTGTTATATTATATTTCATATCTACTTTAGTTTTCAAATTCTGATAAACCTCATCCCCTTCCAAGAGATATGTTAGAAACCCTAGAGCTCTTATTAATCAAAAGGCATTGGCCAAGTTCTTTCGTTCATTTGGATTTTGTTTGTGCACGCTTCTATTTTTGTTTTTCTTAATCTTCTTGTTTTATTCTGTTTTGGTGACTTACTTTATTCTACCATACACTACACATGTATAGTGCAGTGTACTTTGGAATTGAACATAAAAGATACAACAGACTTTTGAAGAAAAGAAATAATTATGTGCATTGTATGTCATGAACAGCTGATACAGGGGATGTACAGTGGAAGTTAGTTTTTGAAAGAAAACACACTCATTGGCTAAGCAAATTTCAAATTAAAATCCCTAAATTAAAGCACTAATCATTAACTCAAGAATATAACATTTTAATCACTAGCAGTTGTAACAGAGCTTTCCACGACACAAAAATAGATTCAACTGTTCTTTCTGTAATTTCTGTAATTGGACGGTAATAGTTACAATGATTCACATTTGTTTTCAATGTGTCATTGGTGTTCTGTACATGCATCAATGTGACATGAAGACCATATTGGGATACAACACACATAATGGTAATGAAATGTTATGGTTATGGTCGTGGTTATGATTATGATTATGGTTATGGCAAGGGATTGAACATTTTTCTAACTAGGAATTAGAATTTACTTTGACCCAATGTTACCAAAAATTAGTTTCATGTCACCAAATCGTAACGAAGTTGTGGTTGCCTTTTACAATTCGTCTGAACAGTTTCCAGTAGACAGATGAGGATGAATGTAACATCCACATACAAATTCAGATTGAACAACCCTGTAATTTGGATTCTACAAATAAAAAAACGAATGTGGAGAAATCATCCCTTCATCGAACTATATATCATAGCGACTGGAGGGCCTTGGGGGGGGGACATTTTTTTTTTAAACAAAGAAATACATAAGGTGTGCCCCTCCAATGATTATGCGTGTCCCCCCAATCAGTCCAACCACGCTACGCCACTGGTTTTAGCCAGGCCTAGTTTACCTGTCTTCCCCTTGACATAAATACCATACCTACCTGTGTGTCACTGTTTGTCCTTGGGGAATAAGGGGCCACATGCAGGAACAGCAAATGGTCTCCCCACCCTAAAACGATAAATGCCTATTTTAGAGACATTCACTTTCCAATTTTGAGGGGAAAATTTGTTTTCTTAAGAAATACTTCTAGTTTTCATGTAGAAACTTACTACAATGTATGGTTGTTATTCTTAAATTTAAATTCAATGCAATAAAAAGATCTATTTACTGAAAAGAGATGCAGTGTTGCATTTCCCTCTAAAAACAACTGTATACTTGATAGTTGTAATCATGTACAAAGTCAGTACAATGAGTTAGTATCTTTACATTACTTTACTTTACATTTTTGCTCATTTCTCGGCCATATAACATCCATTTAACTTGCAGCTTTCAAACTATACCCAGTAGACATATCAGATATAACAACAATATATATTGTATCACTTTTTGCACATGTCAACAATGTTAAGAGATCTCTTTAATATATGATAATAATCTTGCATCTTCAGAATTGTGGCTTACAAAAGCAGGACAGTATGTGTATCTTTAACTGTATGAATCGGACAGTCAGAAGTTAGAACACGGCTGATTCAGATAACAAGACAAGACAAACCACACAGCTGTTCTAACCAAAGAACAACACCCTCTATCTCTTACTGTCATCACACTCTCGTTAAACACATCTTCTTTCAAACAAAACTCGCTAGTCCAGTCCTCATTGTGTCAGATGTACTTAGTGTGATATTGAAGTTAATCATTTTCAGATATGGATATCAGATAGCTATAGTTCTATTCCTTTATCAACTTGTAAAATTGTACAACTTACATTGTGACATGCTATTAAAGAGTTAAAGATAAATACACAATTGTATAAATATGTATTAGATTGAAATCATAGCATTCAACCAAGCATAACACATTTCTATAGATCGATCTTCAAAGTACACTCAGAGTCAGAAGAAGAAAAAAAATATATCACCACCAAACAAACATAAAAATAGAAGTCAACAAAAAATACATGTAATACAAATACAATAAAGAGTAAGCTTATTAGATTTTAAATATCTATGCTGTCCTATTAAAAAAATCTGATGTAAAATTAATGTAAGGTGAAACATACACATGTGCACACTAAAGCCCGGCGCAGACAGAGCCGACTCGCCCCGATCCGACTGGTTTTCAGTCAGGCTAGAGTCAGTTTCGCTCAGTTGGAGCCGATCCAACATGTTGAATCGGCCTCGAATGACCTCCGACTGGTGCTTGACTGAAAAAATCGGAGTCCTGAGGCAGCACATACTGAGTTAATCAGGCTGAAAACCAGTCGGATCGGGTCGAGTCGGCTCTGTCTGCGCAGGGCATAACAGTCTTTTGGGGCTACAATGCCTACATGTATTCTCCCGAGACATGCATTGTGCATCTTTTGTTTCTATTCCTCAGAGCGCTGATGAAAAATGAGACAAAAACTATTGTTTTAAAAACTTCTTCGGACTATTGTAGTAACATCCAATTGAGGTCAACCGTTAGAAAGAACTTCCTGTTCGGTGTCCTCAATTGTAAAGCTATATATACAAAGCAACACACACATATATTTACAAAGATATAAATTACGTGACACTTCTTAAAACTTACTTTCTGGCTGTGGAGTCCAGTCCAGCTCTAGAAAGAAGGCAGCGACAGACTGCACAGTCTCCCACACCCGATACAATGACATGCTTGCTAATTCCTCAATCCTCGCCGACAGATAGATAATAACAATACCCTCACCCTCCTCACCTTTTTATAAACAGTCACATAAACCCATTGCCTTCCAGATAGTGCAATTACCCATAGAGTTAGTACAAGGCACACCGGGTTCCTGAAAGGCAGTGGGCTACAGCTTTCCTCACAGTGCTAAATTAGGAACATGCACTGACTCAGTACACGCTATGATGCCATTCGGGGTGTGAGGGTTTAAATTATCGGAACAGGGAGGGGGGTATTATAATTCAGCGGCTCACGTTGTTAGACAACTCGGTAATAACCTAACATCAACCAAACACGGCCACGTTAGGATGAGTAATCCAGGCACAGGTGCTGAGTTTCGCTTTGAAAATGTTTTTTTGCAAAGTTTAACATGATACAGGTCTACCTACACATACAGCGTCACTTTTGACCTTCTTTCATGTCTCGAGCAATGTCTCGAGATGCCTTTTTTCTCAGTACTAGCACGCAGTTGCTGTGTTTCACTCTTTATTCCCCAAAGTTCTTGTGAACTAGATTCGCAGGAATGAAATTAGAGATGGACATTCATACGTGTATGTCGTTTGTCTGCATGCCTGTACCCCTAAATATCACCAATGAAAGAAAAATCTGTCAACTGACGGATAAAAGTTATTTAAACAAGAAATCTAACACTAGCAATGATAGATGTTCTGTTCAGCTGTTGTTGTTTTGGGGGTTTGATATCCTGTAGCTATACTCCACAAAATGGTTAAAATATCAAAGATGCATGAGAACTTGTTCCGGCATCTTGGCAAACTAGTCGGTATTTAATTTCAAATATTTGCCATGAAAATATTTGCGTAGACTAGCCTGATGATTGAAACATTCGTACAATCCGTTGTGACATGTACTTTTGCCGTCCAAGTTTACATAGAAAGAAAAAGAGCAAAGAAAATGGGATTCCAACGGGATTTTACATGTCGAGCGCATTTCCAAGCACTATACCAATTATATGTGCACTGTATGTATTCCCATGCCATGCACTTTGTGATTATAAATGATTCTCCAATCACATCTACTGTACAAGCATCCTCCAAGGGCAAGTGATCACCGACTTTGTTTCCAGTTCAGTGGTCATCCAAGATAATCTGGACGAAGGACATATGGTCACTAAAAGGTCACTTCTCTAATAAAAGGAGCAGAATTATTAGATCACTTTTATAATTAGACAAATATCTAGAATCTCAGGTAGATGTTATCTTTGATGCAGGTACAGTACATGTATCATTCTATACGTACTATACGTACAGGTAATGCAATACAATGGGCATATAGCTGCATATATGCCAGGAAAACAAGTCAGACTCGCGATGCACAAAATATTTCCAACCATAAATCAAATAAAGACCCAGCACGAAGCGCACATGAAGTATGATCTACAAATAGCAGGTATAACCATAACAACACAATGTCTAGATACTAGCTGAAAGAGCACAGTAGTATACAGAGCAATAAGGAAGATATTTTTACTCCAAACTGATGAAAACGTCCTTGTCGCACAGAAGGAATATTCACATCATCCGCTACCTCCATGAGAAGTTAGCATCCAGATGAAGGTATAACAAAACAATGTCTATACCAGAAGAGCGTGCAGTAGTATGCTGTAATGAGGAAGATGTTTTTACTCCGAACTGATGAGAAAGTTGTCGTCACACAGACGGAATGCATCATCTACCAATATTCACATCATCCGCTACCTTCATGAGCAGTTAGCATCCAGATGAAGGTATAACAATACAATGTCTATACTGGAAGAGCACAGTTGTACGCTGTAATGAGGAAGATGTTTTTACTCCAAACTGATGAGATGGCTGTCGTCGCACAGACGGAATGCATCACCTGCCCATATTCACATCATCTTCATCCTTCATGAGCAGTTAGCATCCAGATGAAAGTATAACAAAACAATATCTATACTGGAAGAGCACAGTAGTATGGATTAACTACAAAGATGTTTTTACTCCAAACTGATGAGATGGTTGTCGTCCCACAGACGGAATGCATCAGCTACCAATATTTACATCATCCTCATCCTTCATGAGCAGTTAGCATCCAGATGAAGGTATAACAATACAATGTCTATACTAGCTGGAAGAGCATGGTAGTACAGTGTAATGAGGAAGATGTTTTTACTCTAAACTGATGAGATGGTTGTCGTCGCACACACGGAATGCATCACCTGCCCATGTTCGCATCATCCTCAACCTTCGGGAGCAATCAACATCCAGATGTTGTGACTGGGACTTAAAACAGATTAGCGCAACGTTCCTTCACTACTGCCAGAGTTCACAAACCATGACAGCCAGCTAAAAACAGATGCTCCCCACATCTGCTGTGACAGTTAGTCTCTCTAACCAACTCGTAACTCTGCAAGTTCATCACTTAACACATCTATCTAGAGATAATGAAGTCATCATCTCCGTAAACCCATCACGACTGATGGACAACTTCATTCTACTGCTAAATAATGATACAAATTGCCAATTATTAGCGGCTTACACTTGGAAAAGTTTTCCACGTCTGTTTTATGGTAGTTATTGTCCAATTACAGATGCTAAGTTCACATATAACTGAAGTAATGACACAAGTTACCCCAAGTAGTAACTTCACGTTCACACAGATGAACATCTGAATCCTACTGTCCAATAATGACCCCAAATGACCAAGTGCAGAAGCTTGCTATTGGGATGTTTCCAGATGGATATGGATTCCACTCATGAATGCTCTAGATAACTAAACCTACAAGTTCATACATAAACATAAACAGTAATGTTCAAAGTAATTACCACAACCACAATGAAAACCTATGAAAACTGATCAGCAACTGAATGGTACAGCCAAATAATGACCCAAATGACCAAGCTAGCCCTGGTAGCTTGCACTTGAGATCTATAGGGACTTAATTTAATCAAAGGGCAGTGTTTATTATTTCAACAAAACCCCTCCCATCTTCCATGTGTGAAAGCCATTATCATCCATGGATGAGTGATCCAAAGTTTTCACTCTAACGACCACAATCGGAGGGATTATTAACTTCCAGATAGTGAGTGCTCTCTGCTCTCTTGACACGATGACAAGCGGAGATTTACAAGCGGGAGGAAGTACGGAAAGGAAGGAACTAATTAATATTTCCCGCCCTCGCTGTCATCCAATCCATTATGGTGCGATGCGCAAGGTATGAAAATGAAATCTACCAACTGCCCGGAGATCCAGCCATTGCTTGTAATCGTGACGGACCTAATCAGACAAATGACTGGATCGGAGTACTTCCCATCGCTGTGCAACAATTTAATTCAATTTAAGATGTGTGTACATGTACATGTATGTTTACTAGCCGAGGGGAAGTGAGGTGTGCATCATATGTATATATTTGCAGTCAATGTCACAACTATATATATAGCTATAACTCAGGTATGACAGTTTAATTAGCACTGCATCCAATCTATGTAATCCGCACATAAATGTTTTTGTTGCGCTGATGTAGTCATGATGCTGCATAAAGTATGTGTGTACAGGAACAAATATATAAATGGCTGTTGCTAATTGTCCTTATCCCCAACATGATTTTGTTTTTCTTTTTATGGTTTTGTTTTCCTTGATCCTTCTATCTATAGATGTTTGTGTTGAATGGTTTAACTTTATTATTTGCTATGTTTCTTTCTCTCTCTGCCTACTTCTCTCCCTCTCTCTCTCTTTCATTGTTATCTTTAACATAATATTTCCTTTTCCTTTCATTTTTGACCATTTCCTCTTGTCTGTAAATAATTTCTTTCATATCGAAAAATGGTATGATGTTCTTTAATACAAATAACAATAGTCATACTAATACAAAAAACAAAAATGAATAAGTCATATAATGGTAATATAGTTGAAGTGGTGGTAATAAATTGAGTATATTCATCCTCATCATATTCATCACTATTTTGAATAAGCACACAGTATGTTTGCATTGCAAATTTCCTGTTTCCATCATAATAATTCTCCAATAACATTTTTTCTAAATTATAGTTCATAAAAGGATGAGCAACAAGGAATGTTTGGGACAAAAATTACCTGACTCACTTGCAACAGTCATAATAGATATAAAAACATGGCAAACGATAAATAAGCATGCACAATATTATTCATAATTTATTTCCAAGGACAACTACTGAGACTCATTATTCATCATACAGAATCTTCAAACACCTGACAAAATTAGACACAAACTCAACAAATATTACTAAGCTTGGGGGCCAACTGTTGAGGGGAATTTTCTTAAGAGTTGAATTTCTTCAAGAATAAAACCTTTTCCAATCTAGATTTTTTACTTTTCATATGCATGGTTAGAAAGAATAGTTTATAATCAACTTTATACATTTATTGAGAAATATAATTTAATAATCCCATGTCAATATGGCTTCCGTAAATTACACTCAACTGATTTAGCTATCTTAGATTTGTACGACAAAATTACTAATGCACTTTCGAATAAACAGTATGCGGTTGGCCTTTTTATTGATCTTACAAAAGCCTTTGATAGTCTAGACCACACAATTTTGTTATATAAACTGGAACGTTATGGTGTGAGGGGGACACCACTCGCATGGTTCAGGGATTACCTTTCAAATAGACAACAATATACTGTACACAATTCTAATTCTACTGAAGTCCTAAACCTTCGCTGTGGTGTTCCCCAAGGATCTATCTTAGGCCCACTTTTATTTTTGTTATATGTGAACGATATAGTTAATGTTTCTCCGGTTTTATCATATATTCTTTTTGCCGATGACGCAACCTTATTGTATACTCATAATAATCTTGATCATATAGTAACTGTCTTTAATAATGAATTACCTAAGCTAGTAAAATGGTTTCGACTTAATAAACTATCCTAACATTAAACTAGTTACGTTATTTTTCATACACCCCAAAAATCTATAGCAGAATATATAGGTACTATAATTATTGATAATAAGCGAATTGAAAGGAAAGAAAATATTAAATTTCTTGGTGTCTTTTTTGATGAATGTTTAAATTGGAACAAACAATTAGAACATACTACATTGCTAGTATCACGGATTATTGGTATATTATTTAGAATTAAAGATATTTTACCTAGAAACGCTCTTTTATTATTGTATAAATCGTTCATTCTATCATACTTGTCATATGGAAATGTAGCATGGGGGAATGGGAACAAAAGACACTTGAATTCATTATTATTGTTACAAAAAAAGGCTGTAAGATTGTGTACTAATTCTAATTACTTAGCAAACTCAGATCCAATTTTTAAACGATTAAGATTATTGAAAATAACAGATATTAATGTCCTACAAATTGCAGTTTTTATGTTTAAATTGAAAAAAAATCTTGTACCTGAATACTTTAAGGAAATGTTAGTATGTAATAATCAGATTCATTTGTATGAAACCAGACATTCTACGAATTTTCATTTGTTTAATCCCAAAACAACACTTGCATCTAAATCTATACGACACAGAGGTCCTGATGTATGGCATTCATTGTCACCCGTTTTAAAAAAGTGTACTACATTGTCATCCTTTAAAACAAATTTGAAAAATAGTATGATTGCATCTTATTGAAATGTTAACATTATGCGAAAATTGCGTGATTTGATGAAATTTGATAAACTGTATTGATTGTACGTACTTTAGTAACACATACTAGAACTATCATATTATTTAAATGTAAAACTTATTTTGATAATACGATTGAAGACACAAACGTGTTCGGGGGGGGGGGGGGGGGGAATTGGGGTTATCAACCATATTTTGTTAACCCTCGACACACCACACATTCATTATGTTTTTAATAGGAAATATGTAACATGATAAAACTCTTTGATTTTAATAACGAACAATTGGGTTGCCTACACTTCAAGCTCATTGAGCTTTTCAGGCATCCCTTATTTTCATAATGTGATTTATAACCAGCCCAACTAAATGTAACACACATATTCATTTGTATTGCTGTATATACCATGTGTACTATGACTGTATAATACCTATGTATTTTGTATGTATTTTTATGATTTGTTTTGGAAATAAAATTTTGATCAATCAATCAATGGTTACGACAGGGCTTGACACTACACTTGCCCTATTGCCCAGGGCAAGTAAAAATTGATGTCGGGGAAGTCAAATTCCATAAAAGGTCTAGTTTGGGTGTTTGATTGGGCAACTAAAATTTCTGTTCTACTACAAGAGAAAATTGTGATTCCTAGTTAATTCCTTAAGTGTAAATCTCATCAGGAAGCAGATTAGGTTGCCTATCACAATTCATTTTTCTCTTTGTTTTCGATTTTTTTATTGTAGGCAAGTAAGTTTCCTGTTCTGGAAAGTAAAATGTGAATATTCATGATTTTACTAGCCCAAATGGGCAAGTAAAATACAGTTATTAAGGAGGCTTGGTTAAGACAGGGCTCTACACTAGCACTTGCCCGCTTGCCCGGGGCAAGTAAAAATTGGTGTCGGGCAAGTAAAATATCACAAAACTGTCTAGTTTGCTTGCCCAATCGGGCAACTAAACTATTGTTCAACTACCAGAGAACAATGTAATTTCATACATGTTAATCTCATCTAGAAGTAAGAGGGCAAGTACATTTTATATTGGGGCAAGTAAAATCTTGAAATGTATGATTTAACTTGCCCGAAAGGACAAGTAAAATATTGTGCAGGCTTGGTTACGAGTATACAACTTTCCCCACAGCAATAATCATGCAGACATCTGCTCCTTCGCAGAAAAACAGGTGATGAGGGAGGTTATTGGTTATTAAATATTAACAGATCAATTAGTAGATCAGTGTCTATTTCATGCATGCATGTATACATACCAAATTTTGATGGATCAAAGTTTCCCGGCAGGAGGAGTATCTGTGTGAAATCTGCAGCGTTGTAGCCGGTTGCTAACACCCAGGTTACTAAGGAAGCCATGTGTCTTGCCAATGATCCCCAGGAAGTGATAGATCTTTAATTAAGCTGCATCTAGATTGTACACAGTCAACGTGTAATGGATATCTGACAAGGGCCAGGACGTGTGCAAAACGTATTTCATCAAAGTCGAACGACGGTCTATCTATACAAGATGCAGACGATGGTTTATAGGAGATGAGAGGCGTTTTTATGACTTCCAAATCAAACAGTTTTTATGAGAAATGTCACAGCTCTTCGTAAACAACACATTAAACGCAGTCCATTTCCGAATATTAAAATATCCACATTCCGGTGCAAGCTAGATTGCCTTGTGTGTACAGGAATCCATCAGAAGGCCCCGCAGTTGACAAAATATATGATTGCGTAGACTTCAAGCTAGATCTTGGCGGAATATAAGATAAGGTGATGCCACAGAACTGTGTGTGTATGTAGCAGTATTCCTTTCTTGATCAATACCCAACTGTGTGATATGAATTTAGTAACAAACACGTAGACTGCATGCTATGCAGTGCAGGCTCCTACTGTACTGATGTAACGTCAGGGAAATTACAATTGATCCAATGCCAACTTAACCTTGAAGTACAAGAAATTGTGGTGCGCCACGAAACAATCGCGACTCCCTCGATTTGGTTTAGATATCCGCTGCACGGATTTGCCTTTCCTTAATACCCTCTCCTCCTCTCTTCAAGTCAAAATCAGACAGATTATCCAATACTTTACAGTCAAAATGATGCATAGATAACTCTCAGAAGGCAGCGAGTGTCTACACGCTACCCTGGCATGCCTCGGTAGTTATAAAGGAAAGGGAATTAAACGTCACGGACTAACACGCCAGCCAACTGGAATTCCAATAACCTTGGGGGCTCTTGTAACCAATTAGACCAACCGGGGATTAAACAACACTCAAGAAAAATATCAAAAAAATATTAATCATATTTTGCCCTTTACCCTGGAATCCAGGTATATTAAAGCAAAATACACTTGTTGACAGAATGTGAAACTATAGGTGCTGAAAGCTAAGCGTTGCCAAGAATACAGAAATTAATATCGACCAAACTGATCAACAGCACAGATTCTAACAGGGGAGGGATTTTTTTTCAAAATGGGCTAGATATGATGAAACATGACACACATCACAGGCTAAGTTCAAGGTGTCTCATAGACATACCTACTTTATATACAGGAATCACAGTTCATAGGACACAACAAGGGTTCAGCTGAACAAATAAAATATCCAAGGCTAAGTCTAATTTAGTAAGAGTAAGCTTTTCTACCGAACTTCTTTCAAAATAAAACTAACATTAATTAACCCTTTCCTTGCCACATTAATGATGGATAAATATTCATGGCGTTGCATTGTAAACTCAATCTCGGATGCGTCCGCTGAGTAGTAGCTAAGTAGAAGTTGCCATATTACCAGCCATAATTAATAATAAATATTGCCAAAATGGCAATTATTCTTGTACAATATATATTGACCTATGACTGGGCAATTATCAAAAATATCATTCTCTATAGATTTATGTTTTATGTTCTCGTTATGAGCTATATTTTATGTGAAGGATCTTCTCAATGCCCATGGGCCGCTTGGAAGGAATGCTCCCCAGGGAGTGGAGATGGTGCACACAATGTGCTCGTTTGCATTGTATCCTATGACCGGGGTAGTAATATAAATGTAAAGCACTTAGAGATGATTATCAATCATATTAGGCGAGCTATATAAATCCAAGTATATTATATTATTATTATTAACATTTTAGTTGTTGATGAAAAATGTAATCATGCAAATTCGGGCTGGTTCACGTCATGTCATGAATAACATCCAACCACCTAAGACTTAATTCACTCAATTAGAACCAATGACGTCACACCTGCCTGACCCTATAAACATCTACACAGTGGCGTAGCTACAGGGGGGCATGGGGCAGGGGGCACTGGGGCAGGGGGCACAGGGGCATGGGGGCAGGGGGGTACAGTGGGGGCAGGTGGGCACAGGGGCAGGGGAGCATGTGCCCCCAAATAAATTGATAAATACAATAAAAAACGTAAGGGGAAAATCTGTGACAAAATAATGAAATACATAATACATTTTAGGAGTGCCCCCCCCCACCTGAATCAGTTTGACCATGCTAAGCCACTGCATCTACGTACATGTACTAGGAAGTCATTAACATAGGGCGAGGATGTAAACAAATACAAAATAAATAAATGCACACACGTACACATCTAGGACATTTCACATGTGCATAACAACTATATATTCACAGTCAATATAGATTTTAATTTCTATAAAGTTGATACATTTTGAGCACTGCATTTCTATAATTGTGGTGATAAGAGTGAGTCGGGTGACTCAGGTCAGCAATGACATCTGGTTTGTACTCAATATTATAAGTGATACGAACAGTATTTTATAATTTAGCAATGCTAGAAATAAGCTTGGGCCAGCTGGCCCAGGGCCACTTAAAATTACCTTCGGACTTCGGGCCGACAAATTCCATTGATGCTTCATTCCACTGGCCCCGAATTGGCAACCAAATATTTAAAACAAATTATGAATGTGTTTCTTTATTTGGGGCCACTACGAATTGAAAAATCGTGCTTTACTTGCCCAACTAGGCCCACAAGGCAAAAAAAATAGCATTGTTATTAATATTGAACACTGGTTCCAACCGAGCTACACATCCTTATAATGTGCCAGTAGATGTTAAAGATTAAATCAGGATAATTTGATAAACTGATCAGTGATCACGATAAAATCAAAACGTGGTTGGTAAATTGCATGTATAAAGTCGCTAAATGGATGGTAACACTTTTCAATAAGTACCTACCAGATTTCATCGCAATCATTTATACAAAAAAAAAAAAAATCATAATTTTGTTTATGTGTGAAAGTTGCCAAATGCCCTGGCACTCGATCCCAGAGACTAATGAACCTCAATAGGAACCCCCTGAATCTGGCTGTGAGCCTAAATTGAACATTTCCAATACCAATTCAATTTGACAATTATTAAAGGCAAATGCCAACATTGTTTCTCAATTTACCAGGGCCTCTGTAGTCTTTACACGTATGCACTAATGCTTTTTTTTTTCTTCAGATTAGCTCATGAATACATTTTTATTATAAAAGAATCACTGTAAATAAGGGAAAGGACTGTGAAAAACTAACAAAATTGTATAGACACATGAATGAGAGTAAATTGGAATTGGGGGCCTATGCTTTTAATCTGATCAGAATCTTCATCAGAAGCGAATTCATGATAACATCAAGTAGACAGATAGAGGAACATTAAAACAACAACAACAACAAAACATCAGTATGTTTATGTGGTTTAAAGCAGGTGGGTTTTTCAACATTGAAGTAATAGTATTAGTCACTGGTATTCTCACTCAACGAAATCAGTTTATTTCCTATCATTTGCAACAATCCTCTTACTTTCTTAAATCAGATAAGGTACAATTCAAGTATGTCTTTAAAACCTTGAAACAACAATCAATTAGTTGCAATTAATCAACTTATTCTACCTAATCAATATCATTTGAGTTTACTTTATATTGGTTCATAGCTGGGTTTTTTTCTACAAATTTGTTTGGACAAAATGAAGACTGCGTTTCCTTTCCTTCTTGTTCTGTTTCACTTTCCCTCTTCTGTTATCTTTATCTTGCGTATTCCTCCTTATTTTCTCTCTGCTACAATACTAATGACCCTCTATCATCTATTACAACAAGCCAGGCAATTCTGATGTACAACAACATCCATTATCAGCCAATATGGGTAGAAGGTACATTATAAGAAATGATCCACATTTTAATAGGCATGCCTGAATTATTTCTGAATGACCTATAAATGTCACAGAAAATTGTGTTTCAATGGTAATTACTTCTGAATCTAGGGTTAATGAATTGGTTATTGATCAATTTTCTTGGAATGTTGCAAATGTATGTACCATTACAACCCACTACATACTGTATCATACATGGAGCATCCCCATCATACCCCAAGAAAATAATTTAAAATATAAACAAAACTGGTTGCCAAGCTACTTTATATGACATTTATAACTTTTAATTTGAATTCATGAGAAAGCAATAACTTTCATATCTACATCAACACATACACTGTACTGTATTCTGTAGGTGTCTGATACAAATTGGTAAAAGGAAAACCTTAAAAGGTTAATCGGACATGAAAGGCAAAAATTGGAATTAAATTGACCCTGTTATAAAAAAATATATATTTCACCTTTATGAGAAACAGCATACTGAAACATTAATTTTCCATTAAGGTCGAATCTAATTGCAAAAACATGATACAGGTTATTGACACAATTATGAATAACATGTAGCATACCTACATGGTAACTCATTCAGAGCTGCACGGTCCAGAAAATACTCGGTCTATGGAGATTACATGTTATAACAAAATCAATCAGTCCTGATACAGGTTAAAGGGGAACCATACGCTCAGATGAAGATTCATGGTACTGTTGGAAAACATGGCAGCCCCCAGTGGTCAGTCAAAACATCTCGATAACATTTATTATTTTCCATTATTAGTGATAGATACCCAAGAGAAAATAAACAACTAGAAGTAACTGGAATTATGCAAGTTATCAGTAACAGCGATAACAAATGCCAGCATTTGGTTCACCTTTAAACTAAAGAGCTCTACAAATATGGAAACCTTTGAAGTGAGCAAGTCAGTCTCTAAGATAAATGAGGCAAGGAATCCTTCAATTAAAATCCTCTTGGCCTTGTTTCACATGAAAAGATGCACTTAATGCTCCAGGTCGAAAATCATTCATAATCTGATTTGAAAAAGCTGTGAAAATCCTGATCTAAATCTAGAGACAATGCTGCCATGATGAAGATAACTAATAACTGAATTGCATTCATTGGTAACACATTTACACAAAGACAATAACAAAAAGTCCATGAAAAGTCAAGCCACACCAATCTTGCAGTCATTTTTAAGATCCAGCCAACCATTCATGTTTAAAGAAAGACATCTAGTGCACTCAAAACAACGCCACATATTATGACTTCTACATACATCAAAGTATCACCAAGAAAACCACAATGCATGTTACTGTGATCTGATCATCTTCGTCAAGGCTTCCAGTTCAACATGAATAAATATAAACCACTAGCGATTACATCCTCTGGAAATTCTGATCTAGGAATTTGGGAGAACTATCATCTAGCCAAAAATGTATAATAATATTCAAGACAGGCTCAGGAATTCAATGCAAAGGTAAATTGAAAACAAATAAAACAAAAAGACCAAATATACCAACACAGTGCTGTGACTCCCAAGTACCTTTCCGAAATGGCACACAATAATGAACATGCATGATCCATGTGATGAGCACTATTTACAACAAATGGCAAATTTAAGGCCCATCTATAAAGCCGCCGTACGTACTGTATGTTGGAGCCCATGTCTAACCCAAATTGACATGCACAAAAAACAAGGAAATTGGCTTCCCCGATTAGATGCTACTTACATGTACAAGCAGGAAATGGCTCCTTCACACGTTAATTGCATAAAATCTACTTCATATTCCAGTAACCGCTGTTGTAACATGAATTAGGTCCTAGACATTTATAATTAAATTAACTCATGTACACATTCCTGTGAAATGAACTTGACCATGGATGACTCAGCTGTCTTTCACAAACCTAGAAGATTGAAGAATTGGGCTTGTATAATTTAACAAACAGTTTAAGTCTATTTCCTTTTCATTTTTTGTGCAAAAGAATACACAATTTGTCATATAAAATTTCAATTATGAGTTATAATACATCACATTCTGCAAAGAAATGTTCATGACATGGAGCTAGTTTGCAAGATAAAAAATAAAGATGACAATTTTGTATCAAATGATCAACAAAAAATGAAATTTATTAAAACAAAAGTTCAATAAACTGCCACTCAGGTATTAGTATTACGACTAGAAAAGTGAAAGTAAAATAGACCACAATACCACACAAAAGAATGCCACAATGTTTTTATTTATACTGGTACTGGTACTTACTACCTTCTGCCATACAGTGTATGCAATCCATGAGTATTAACTGTCGTTGAAAAAGTAGCCTACAGTATGTTAGAATATACTGATAAACAACAAAAGCATTCAAAGCTTCAAACATAGCTCCATCCCAGTTTCAGTTGTATATGTTGCAAAATTTCTACTGGTACTTACTACCTTCTGCCATGTAAATAATCCATGAGTATTATTAAACTGTAAGTGAAAGAGTAGCCTACAGTATGTTAGTGTACTGAACAACAAAAGCATTCAGAGCTTTAAATGTACATCTATCCCAGTTTTTCCGTATTCCTTGCGAGATTCAGCATGCATTCGAGAAAATGAGACGATGCGGATGACTAAAAATTTCCAGTCGGTTATATTACGTACAGTAGAATACACAATTACACATGTACGTATATTCATGCAAGTGTCTGACCAGTTTTTCATCAAACTCAAATTTGCTATCCCAGCCAGCCAGCCAGCATCCAGGAGCAAGCTATCCTATATAAACATCTTAGATCTCCCCGGCCTGCCTCCGACTCTCATCCCAAAAGGTCAATTAATGCACTCAGAATTGCCTACTTCAAGTAGAGGGTGGTGACTGAATTGATTAAAGTGCCCAATCTTTCGCACCATTTACTTGTACGTACTACAATCATGTAACAGTTAATTTTCTCTCAGAGTAGAATATGAATTATGCTTTGTCGCCTTTGTGTTCATTTTTCATCAAACTCATATCTTTCCAACAAGCATTATTTATTAGCATTTCGTCTGTAAAGTTAGCTACCCTATAAACATCAGAACTGCCTACTTGAAGAGGATGGCGCTGAATTGATTAAGCGCACAATCTTGGCACCATTATTTGTATTACTTACTACTAAACCAATACAATTTTCTCTCGGTGAAAAATATGATTTAATTTGTTTGTGTTAATAGTTATTATCAAACTCAAACCTCTTCAGCAAATATATTAATGCGTAAAGTTAGTAATCCCATTTAGATCTCAGTAGTTCCCTCCGGACTCTCATGTTTATTAATGTTTATGAATGTTTCTTGAAGGATTCTATTCCAAGCTAATACATGGTACTGTAGATATTATACAATTTTATTCATGGTTCACATACAGCCCGGATATATCTCGTGGTATAAAAATAGGCAAGATTTTCATCTCTCAGATCTCATATTCACTGAATGGTATTTATTAACACCTTCAACCGGATATGTTGGATATGAATCTCCGGTTATAATAACTTCACTGACTAAAATTCCTTAAAGATCACACGTTATAGCATATTAATTATAATACTGGTACTTTGTGCACCCTATTTATTTACTTTCTTCCCAATCATTGTACTTGGTATGATCCTGTTACCCTGAACTCCTTTCCTTGGAAATGCTACATAGCACATCAGGGCAGGTCCAAGCTATTTGACTTGTGACGTACGGGACATTCACAGCTTTCAATTGAATATTATTCAAAGGAAGGAGCTATGATCTGGAATCTTTTTGGTGCTTTGGAAAGCTACTTGTAGTCCCTTCCTAAAATGCAAAAAAAAATATTCAAAACGCTCGTTAAAATTTAATTATGCTAATAAATATGCAGCGTGACGTACGGGACCAGAGAAATTATGACTTTAACAAAAAAATGTGTATTATGAAAACTCTCTGAATCTACATGGCAGATAACAACTTATTCCTGATATATGCATTTAGTAACCATTAATATACGCACTGCCAAAAAAAAAAAAAAAATTATGACCTTTTATTCCATGATAATTAATGAAAGAAAATAGGTATGCGCGTGACGTACAGGACATGTGACGTACGGGACATTTTTCCCTCATGTTTTATTTGTCATTTTCCTGCTTTTATTTTTAAATCTTTGGGTCCATTTTGCAATATATTTGTTCTTATTGTATTTATTCAATATTGTGATGATTTAAAACTCAAAAACAGCTTCCGCAATACATTATAATAAGACTTTAACAAATTGAAGCTCTGAAATCCGATAATTTGCATTAATTATGCTAATAACTAATTAAGAATTAATATTTTATTTGGCTTCAAAAGATGTGGGATACATCTATCTTGATGTAAATTACTTTCAATATTGACCAAAAAGATTTGAATATGAGAAAATTAAACAGAATCATCATAAATTTGGCAACTTACATGAAATCCTACACATGGGACTATTTAGAAGAAAAACTAAAAATATTTTGTGCCTTTTTAGCACTTTCTTGCAGTTTTTGAACCTGTTTTGAAGGTCTCGTTGTACTGAACCAATGTAATACTATATTTTATTCATTGACATGCAGTTTCCCCACTCAAATTGACTGTCTAGTATTTTAGATAATTATTTAAAGGTATTTCAAATTTCCCCCTCCAGACACATTTTCATCAGTATGTAGCTATAACGCGAAGTATGATGTGGTAATTATGTAATTACTTTTAGAGGTAACTCCTAAAGGTAAGACCTATTTATTCTGAAATTGTTAAGACTATCTAAGCAAGAATTATTATGATAATCAGTGGTAAAACACAAAACAAATAATTTTCACCTGGCTTGCCATTGCTTTAACACTGAAAATGTCCCGTACGTCACACTTTTGTCCCGTACGTCACATGTCTTAATTAGCTAATAAAATCAAAACGAAAAATGCTGTTTTCATAAAACTTAGCTAGCCAGTCAAGAGTATAATAAATTAGAACTTCACAAAATATGAAAGAAAAAAATTAAGTGTTTCATACTGAAATATTAAAAAAAGGTGTTCATTTTTGTGACGTATGGGACATTGCAGTTTGGACACGCCCTAAATAGCATAATTAATTAATTTTGACACTTAAAAATTTGGTCAACTATTGCTAGTGATTAGTTTTACTAGTCCCCATATATGAAATTAAAGCTTGATTGATAAAATAAAAAATAAAAATAGAAATACAATGTCCCGTACGTCACGCTAATATTTGAAATATGCAAATTAGATGCTCACTACTCGTTAAATATGCATATTATGCAAATTTCTGTACTAAAAATCTTAACTTCAGACTTTTAGCTTTGAAATGATACAAAATTTGTAAAGCTAAAATGAAGATGAATTTTCACCATCAAGGGGGACATTAGCTTGGACCTGCCCATCACTAAATAGAGTACACAATTATACAATGCTCAAAGTGTGTCTTACTAAAAATGTACACACCCAAAGTACTGTAAATTATGCAAGCAAAATTCATGAGTCATGGCTTTCACATTTTTCACAATGATTACAAATTCACAACAAGAATTCCCACATGAATGTTTCTTCGAAGAAAAAATTTATTCCGAACTTTGCTCCAAGTACCCAGAGAGCTGGGGCACGGGGAAAGAAAAACACCTCAGGAATATTTTAGTCTCAATCCTCTATCCTTAACCCTTTCCCTTCCGCGTTTCTTAAATCCCCATAGACTTTGTAAACAGCTCACCCAGTTCCCGTAGTCAAGGGGTTAACCCACAGCTTGTGGGGAACATTGTGTACTATACAGTACTACTGTATGTATTAACTCTATAGAATTAACAATATATAGGAGGACATAAAGGGTTAATATACCCAGGTAAGGTGTCACCTGGGTGTTGTGAACTTATGAATACAGGGCGCCAGATGTGTTGAGCCTTGGGTTCACACTTTGCTCTAAATGTCTAGGGCAGATGTGTACAATTTGATTATCATGCTTTCCAGATGCATCTGCAATGCTGTCTGTCAATTCATATTTGTGTAATCAGTTTTAATTCACATATTTGTTATGATTCTTGCAAATAATCCATACTTGAATTCAATTGAATAGAAATCTGACAAATAAGTGGGTTTTTAAAAAAAGGGAAATTTGTAGTCAGTGTGGTCACAGTATGGATACAGGGTGAGGTACACTGCAGGCACATGTGTTTCAAAGTTGTTGTTAATGTTTGTAAATTACAGACCAAGATGGTGTTTTTACTAAGAAGTCTCACACCTTTATGCATCTAGCACAATATCACAGAATTATGCAGTGTTACAAACCTTCAGGAGTAACCTGCATAGCTAGTTTTCACCACAGTGTAAGGTACATTACATTACTAACGAACACATACATGTAATGTCGAACAAAGAGTGAGAATGGCATTTTAATAGTCAAATTTGTTTAGTTACATGTATAACATTTTATAGGTCGGAGATTCCTCTATAATAATGCTGAAATAACAAAAAATAATTCTGTCAAATTTTGCCCGACATTCAATAACTATAAAAGAAATCTACATTGGTTTCCAGGATGCATGACTACAAAACTTTAAACATGATTAATATAAAAAGTTACTAAGCACCCTTCTCTTTCTTAACCGACGATGTGTACCGATTCAAGATACTTAACATCCAGTAACAAATAAATATGTACACAAGGCACAAAGAACACTCTTTTCCTGCAGTACTAGTTCAACTGAATTTTTTTTTTTTAATGCAGTATTATTTAAATAAATAACAATGGACACATTTCATGTAAATGAGTCAGAGTCACAGCCTTCCATTCTACAAACAATGAACAATATGTTTTATTTACATAATTCAAAAGGTGCGACAAAAACATTATATTTATTTAAGGTTCAATTTTTTGTCAAAATGGTGTGACCAACAACAGAGTCAAAAATAGATCTACTACAATGTATACACATTTTGGATAACTTTTTGCACCCTTGTGTCTTTGTCTAGTTTTGAGCAAGTACGTATAATTGTAGACAATTTCCTTTATGGCTCGGTCAGATATCAACGGATAGCGGAAACAAATGCCCAACGAATAGAAAATTTGCGAAATGAAATTATCCGGTGATGAAAGTCGTCTCCATTGCTTTATGTACAAAACATAGAACAACGTACATCACCGGACAAGGAACGGACAAGAAACGCATACGAACGGAGAGGAACGGATGGAAAATTTAGCTCTCCGTTTGACGTCCGTTTAAGCAATCCGTTGATATGTGACCGGGCTATTAGGAAGCGTCCTCACTAGGTTGTGTTATGATCAGTCTCCAATCGGGGAATTTCAGCACAAAAAAGACTGAAAGGTGTGTTTGTGCTTGTGCCTTTCAATACTCTTTCTCAAAGCATAGACCGTACCCATTCTAGATTAGAGTGGCCAGTTTTATGTCCATGAAGGTGGATTCCCTGCTTTTTTTATATTTTCTGATGTCAATTATCTGTTTTTAATGGACATGCTAATAACAGCTTTTGTGACTTTATTAAATTTGTTCTTCTTTCTAATACTTTCTTGCAACAAAAGTAACATTTCCATTTAATTTCCATGTTAGGAAAACTTCCAAAGGACATTTTTTTTCCACAGTACTTTTAGAGAAAACTACAGACGGAGATTCCATCTTACACTATTAAAATGTGAGTTAGTGTGTTGCACATGTATATTAGGATGCTAAAAATATATTTCACATTAGTGTACTGGAAATCATCATGAATGCAGGTCTGTGTTTATAGAGGCGGTAATGCCGCATGTTGAAGGGAGGTGCATTCATGAAAGGAGTACAATAACAATCAATGTGCTTAAATTGTAAAGGGGGGTTGCCCTCAATTTCTACAGCGCCCACATCACAGCTATTGTGATGGTGTTGCATCACAATAGTGTGTCCCGCTAGGAGTGGGTTTAAGTCCCATTCAGGTCCCTAATAATGTCAATACAGCTCGATGGAGGTGGGATCGATGAATATCTGATTACCTTACATTTGGGCAGAAATATCACATTACAGTGTACCTTTAGTCTAGATTTAGACTGTAGAAGCTCTTTGCTTTCATAGTGCAGGAGGCTGGCCACCCAAAACATACACCAAGTTTTGCATAATACAATGTACATTCATAAGAACATACCATGTTTGTACAATGTATTGCAAGTTATTGGCCCGTATTCACAAAGGAGGTTTGTACAGTCCATGGTCTAAACCCCGGTTTACATCTATGGAATGCCATTGTAAACTGATGGAGAGAGAATGTAAATTCCTTACTTGTTAACAATGTTGATGGTATACATTCTCTCTCCATCAGTTTACAATTGGCATTCCATAGATGTAAACCGGGGTTTAGACCATGGACTGTACAAACCTTCTTTGTGAATATGGGCCATTGTGTTTGTTGTTTCAAGGGGGAGAGGGAGGGGGAGGGGGGAGGGGCATTATAACCCTTTTTAAATAAGCATTCAGGTCAAATGACAACATTTCAATTATTGGTTGGAGTAAATCATGAATATCTCATACTCAGGAGGCTGGCCAAATCATACACCAATTTTTGCATAATACATTCATAAGAACATATCGTGTTTGTACAATGTATTGTAAGTTATTATGTTGGTTTTGTTTCAAGGGGGAGGGGGAAGCGGGCATCATAAAAGGCCCGGTCACATATCACCAGATAGCGTAAGAGGATGCCCGACGGAGAGTAACATTTTTAATCCGTTCGTCTCTGTTCTTATGCAGTTCTTGTCCGTTCCTTGTCAGGCGATGTACATTGTTCTATCCGGCGGAATGTTTTGTGCATGAAGCAATGGAGACCACTTTCACCACAGAATAATTTGATTTCGCAAATGTTACATTTGTCGGACATCTATCCGGTGATATGTGACCAGGCTTTAACCACCAGTATTTTTATGCATGTACAGGTCAAATAACAATGTTCATTTCAATTCTTGGTGAGGGTAAATCATGAATATCTCATTGTGTTACATTTGGGTAAGGATGTTGAGCTCTTATAAATTCAAATGAGCTAACCAAACAGGATATTGGCAGAAACATACCATGCATAAAACATGAAAACATGTCTTGCATTTGGGACTATTTGGGACTGAGTGGCAAACATTTAATTTCATTTCTATTTATTCATTTATTTCAGATAAATACAAAGGTAAAAACGTAGTGTGAACATGCTTGTTGATGGCTAACCCAAATTAACAAAATAAAAAAATCAAGAGAAAAGAAAATACACTAATTTAAGCACCATTGAAAGAGAGGAGCATGACCCCGACCATTTAAAAGGAAATAGTCTTAATTGATTAAAGTGGCCCAGCAAGCCAAATAAATTTCCTTTTTATTACTTTTACTAGATATCCATATTAATCAATTTTCCAGCCTAAATTGAATTAAAAAATAACTAATTTGTAAATTAATACAGTAACGTAAATGACATTTTCACAAGATTAAAAGCCTTCCGTGACTTTCTTAGCCTAGCCCCTGAAATTTCAAGGCGTGCCATGTAGCAGGCAGAAGTTGCATTTATAAATGGACACCTGCAATGACATCACAGGTCTTTAGTGTACAGAATGAATCATTGGGAAGTGATTATTGATTTATTTCTGTTCAAAGCTACATTAGCAACATACTTTAATTTTTATTTATTTATTTCCACAAATGGGTGGGATGGCCCTTTCAGCAGAAACCGATTTTCAAAGGGGTCCCGTACGTACATACATACATTTCCTAGCAGTGCATACTGCTGGGGACAATTCATTTGTGCAAACAGAGTAATTTATTAGATGAAGATGTGCATTTCCTTTACACTAGTTTCAATCTATTTGACGGCTAAAATCAAACAACATCACCTAGACCTTAACAGCTGGGCAATTCCACCATAACGGAATTACATTCAGAGACGTTTTTTGCTCATTATTTCATTCCCTGCGCAATATTCTCATGACTTGAGTAAATTTTGATACTTATATAAGTTGCACGGGTAACCAGGCTACAACATGATAGGGAAATGGTTTTATATCTTCCATGTGTTGTTGCACACTAGACCAATATGTGTGACCGTAACGGAATTACCGGAGAATGGAGTTTTTTTTTTGCTACAAGTTTGCGTTGAGTTTCTCTGAAATATAAGACACTTTGAAACTGATTTTATGTATTTTTTCTATCTTGATAATGTCAACTTCATTTTAGAACAAGTATGTGCATAAACAACACAATGATAAGTTCACAAATTCACTTTTTTGAAAAAAGACCACTGTAACGGAATTACACAAATTTGTAACGGAATTACATCTCTGAAAGTTACAAGGAAAACTCAATTATTTTGCACTCAACTTTTCTTACATGCTAATGCAAACATCAAGGCTATCTAGCACTTGAATATAAACCATAATTTGACATATCTGTAAAGCAAATTTTGAACTTGTTATGTGTAAAACAAATGAAAATATGGCCAAAATACAAATAAGAGTGAAATTTGAAAAAAATATTGCTAAACTCCAGCTTTATTTCGGTTTATTTTCAGCTTCATATTAGTAGGCAAGAAATTAAAAAGGATTGCATCAATTAAATGAAAGAAAAATCCTAGAAACTATGTCCACTAAAGTGTGTAACGGAATTACACAACTTGAGCAGTGGGATCAACTTTTCCACAAATCGGTACATGAACAACAACAAATTCACATTTTAGCTTCAATACTTTTCAAAAATCAATAATTTGACAATAATAACCATATTTGAAGTAAAAAATAGCAACATTTTTCAATTTTTCCTTTACTTCAAGAAAAATGGTTAAATTGTGAAAAAACCCAAAGTAAAAAAAAAAAAAAAGTACCTACATTATGTGACATGCTAAAGAACTGCACATCATCAATATCAAGAAACATTTAAACAATTTAAAATCACAAACAGGTCAAATAATTCAACTTTCAATGCTATAAAGCCTCGTAAACTTCCTGAATATTGGAAATCTGTGTGAATGGAAATGCATTGTGAATGGGCAATTCCACTGTTACAGAATGACATATAAGTGATTTTTAGCTCTGTTTTCTTAATCATATTTAAAATTCCTTTCACTTCCACAGTTTTTACAACTTTAATAACTGGCAGGGGTACTAGAGGTACAAATCTATAACACTGTAGCGTCAGGAGACCAAAATACAATCATAACGGAAAGGGGTCTTTTATTCAACACTAACTTTGTAATGATTTTCTGCAAAAGCTACCACAAAAAATTCTTCATTGGTAATAAAAACTTATCATTTAAGTTACAAACTTGAATTTGGTACATCTTTTTCCCAGAAATTATCTATTTTAACCTCTGAAATTACCTTAAGACAAACGAATGTCACTGTAACGGAATTACGCCTGTGAAATCCACCCATGAATCCACCCATGAAAATGCAATTTCTTGGTTACATTTTTCTGCGTACAGTCTATAGTAAAGAATTTGTATGCATTGTTAATTTGTATGCATTGTTAAACAATGTATGCATTGTTAAACTCTTACATAAGGACCAGAACAAGTCCTGAATTTATGTGTGTGCATAACAGAATTACAAACAAATCGAGATTTGTTATATAAACTCTTGTTATATTCTAAAATTATTCTTTTAAAAATTCATCCTAAAGTGATCTTAATTTACTCTCAAATCAATTTAGAATGCGTTTTCATTCATTTCATGAAATACATGTACGGATATAAACATGTATGATCCAAATACAAAAAGTTGGCATATAAAATATAAAAATCGAATTGCAAAAAATGAAAGACACCTTTAGGAATTCCCATTTGAAAATGCAAATACTTTGTACATCTTCTTTGATCTGCATACAGAAGCACACTGAACACTCAATGAATTCTGACTTTATGATAATGAATAAAACATATCTTAGCCTGTATTATGTATAGTTTTGAATATCTTGAAGCCTATTCTGTATTTATGTTTGATTTTATATGCTTCAGTTTAATACAAATTTACATAATTAATGGTGAGTTATGAGCCCTTAACTGATCAATGATATTCAAATCTACATACAAAATTATTAATATTAAATCTCCTTGAAAGTTGAAGGAATGATTTATATCTTAAAATACATCAATGTAAATTAATTTGAAAAAATAAATGTAGAACCAGTGTCATACTAATTACTGGATATTTTTTAATTTTTGTTATTGTTTTTGTTTTTCCCTTTCTAAAGTACAAACATGAATCTGCTGCATCTTCATAATTTCAGTCAAGTGGTTCTTGCTGGAAACTAATTTAATGATAGAACATTATCATCTCTATTATGTTCGTGGAGAAATTAGAGAAATTATCTATCGTGTATCAATTTAGTTAAATCACCATTGATGCAATATGAAGCATGTGAGGTAATGAGTCAGATAAAGTAACATTGTACAGTACATGTACTGTATGTATAATGACTTATTGTCTACATGGCTACAGTTCATGCTATTTAAAGAGTATTTCTACATTCAGAACAAGAAAAAATGTTATTTTCAGCAATATCATTCAATACCTTACAAACCATGTGCATGTAATTCCGTTACGTAACGGAATTACTAATACTGTTACGCCATTTTGGGAAAAAGTAGTGACATTATTTCAGAAAATTATGTTGGAAGTTCTTAGGACTATGGTGAAGGAAGAGAATTCACAATGACATGACTAAAGAACAAGTAATAAGATATTGAGAAAAACTTAAATCGTTTTATCGTAACGGATTACGATCAAATGTGCATAGATTTTTAAAATTTCTCAAAAAAATATGCAATGAAGTTACTGCCCATGCTTTACAATTTTGTGTTTGTTACAACATCGTATGGAAAATATGAGAAAATGAGCAGAAACAGTCATTGAATTAAAAGATTCACTTTATTTTCACAAAATGAAGCTGATTTATGAATAAAAGGTCATAAATTTCTGTTCAAGTTCAAGCAGAAATATTTGAAAAAACCAATCGAGCTATATACAAACGGTTTTCAGTTTCCTAAAATTCAAGTTTTCCTCTATTGATAACAGTTTGATTTAGGGAAGATTGCTCAACTTTGAGATGTGGTGTTTTTGCCTTCTCTCATACGGAATTGCCCCAGCTATATACTTTTGCTGCAAAAATTAAAAGCGCAAAATGTGAAATATATTCAGCATATATGTGCATTTTATAAAAATATCATCATTATCCTCCCCAGGCCCCACCAACAATCATCATTATCAATGATCATCCCCACTATCATCGTCATCATCATCATCACCATCACCATCACCATCACCATCATCACCATCATCATCATCGTCCTGATCATCATCACTCATCACTACACCACCACCACCACCATATATCCTCCCATCATCATGGCATCATCTTCATCACCATCACCATCATCCACCATAATTCCATATCATCATCATCATCATCATCATCACCATCACCATCATCACCATCATCATCCTGATCATCATCGTCCTGATCATCATCATCACATACCACCACCCACCACCACCACCCATATATCCCCCCCCCTCATCATAATGGCATCATCTTTCATCACCGTTACCATCATCACCATAATCCATATCATCATCATCATTCATCATCATCATCATCATCATCATCATCGTCATCATCATCATCCATATCATCATCACTACCACCACCACCACCATAATCCTACCCAATCAACTTCCCCAATCATCATCACATCAGTCATCATAAATCACCACCCACCATTACACCATCATAATCATCAGCAACTCTGCATCATGAATAATTACTTTTAGTACAATGTTAATTAATGAAATACAACTTATTTCCCTTCCGGCTTCTGACCTGACTAAATCAATTATTTTAATTAATTAATTATGACTGAAAAGGAGCAAAGAAATGGGATTCCAGTGGGATCACCAAAGGATAATTACAATAATTGAGCAAAACAAAACACCACAAATTGGTAGTTGCACAGGGATGTCAATAATCATTCAGACAAGTTAGCATGATAGATGCAAAATGAGTTTTCTTACCACATCCCTCGGTGTCCGAGCTGACCGTGGAGGAGGACATGATGGGGCCGGGGATAGGACCGCGCCGGGAAGCTACGGGACACCCACCACCTGCGATCCCGATCAACAGGACACCGGCGCCAAAAGAACCCCTTGAAAATTACCAAGCCGAATAATCGCGTATTCCAACAATTAGGGCAATGACATCAAGTAATCATCATGAACAATATAACACTGGATACAAATAGTGACAATCCCGTCTTTTACGGTAATGAAACTGTATTCCAGATGTGAAGGATCGAAGATGGTCAGTTCGTCATGTCATGTTCTTTCCTCGTAAATATAACAACATTATAAAAAGGGGCTGACCAATTTTTTCAAAGTGGCATAGCGCCATCTCGAGGCAATCGCATGTCATGTTTTTGACGGAGAGAAAACGAACAGGCACAAATTTCGCACGAGAAGCAACAACAATTAAAGTCAAATTTTACATAAATCCATCGCTTTAAAAGTGACACCTCACATTTAGGACATTCGATTGAAATATAGAACTTGATTTGATACTCGTCGTCAGTTCACTGTTTTCTGGGATACCCGCATCGAACTTCGCGGAATGACGGTTCGGAAATCGGTTGTTAGGTTAATTGTTGACACAGGTTACGGACGGCGAATTCTTACGGAAACCTCGAACTGCTTCCAAAATCGCCATCAATAATTTTCATTTTTACTGAAATTCATTGAACAACCACGAAGTATGACGGAGGTGGAGGAGAGTGTTCCGAAACAGGAGGTCAAGGAGGAGCGACAGGGCCAAATACCTACATGATCCGTCCCCAATTTTTTGAAGAAGTAAGACAAAATTTACTGAATTAGTCCCAACCTATCACAATTCATGTTAGTTAGACTATTAATACTCCACAATCCACATGCATGCATGTCAAAACATCGTCATGTCACGAGTCGTGGCTCATTATGGTCAAGTCTTGTCTTACATTTTGTTATAATATTGTTGTGTGTAGTAGAACATCATCTGTTAAATATTAATAATTGATTTTAAAAAATTATATGAAGGTGTAGGCTATTGTAACTTTGCGCACGAAAAATTAGAATTTTTTCAAAGTGTCGTAGGATCAACAAATTACTGTAATCTCAATGAAACAAGCATTAAAATACTACCTCTATTCTGAGAATTTGATGTATCTAACAATTATCGATTTAAACTAATAATTCATGTAATATTGGCCGATTCCGTAACCATGTCATATCAACAAGAAAATCTTCACCGAGTACGGTAGTCTTGAAACTTCGCACTCCATACACTGCCATTGACTTAAACACGCATTCCCCGATGTTCCCGTGTAGCAAACTTTACACGCATTTCAATGGGAGTGGTGAAGATGCAACATTTTGGCGCGTATTAGCATCTTGGCACGCGCATCGTTGTCAAGCTTTTGACGGAGATTGCGCGATCTGAAAGTAAATTTGAAAGGAAGGTCGAATAAAGAAGCATTTTGCGCAGCATTTCGATGACAACACGTCTGTTACTACTGGAAGGGATTTCGATTTAATTTGATGATTTTCCCTGTCCATAGTTGTGATGTACAAAAAAACACACACAAATTTACTTTTTTATCAAGAAATATTGATCTTTGTTTGCTAATTTTTTGGTTGATTAGTAAGTAATGTGTGCTCTTTCATTGGCGTCCGATATTTCCGTCGCCGTGTCCATGCACTAATTTTTGCTTATCGCTGATATGATGCGCGAAGTTTCAATACGCGCAAAGTTAAGAGACTTGTCCATAACTTCATCCTTCTTGGGGCTTTATCCTTCTTCAAATTTTGTTTAAACGCGTTAAAGATGGATCCAGCAGCCTTATCTTCACTCGATGCATTCAAAGCAGCATTGAGAGAAGTCTGAATCTATAAACACAACCCCCTGCCCTGTTGTTTGTGTGGTTTTTTTTGTGGCTGTCACGTTTCTGTTTTTGTTGTTGTTTTTTTCGTTCACTGTCGACTGTATGTGCACCACACAGCAGTGCGTTAATCTTCAGCCATGAAGTCTGCCACTATATAAAGAAGAAGAAGAAGAAAAACTGTTCGGCTACAGCTGCATTATTTAGTCAATCCAAAAATCAAAACCAGGCTGCAAAATAATTGAGCGACTGTTGTCTGTGTTGATTTTAATGACATGTTCATTTAGTACATGCAGTGCGTGTGCAGACCTAGAAAATATCTACTACTGTGTGTGCCAGACCGACGACCTGCACTATTCACACCACTACAAGTCAAGGGGTTAACTGCATATGCAACTATTCATAGAGATGTGTGCACACACATAGTATCTTAGATGCCCTTGACCCCCCTTGACTACAGGAACCGGATGGGTTATGTACAAAGTCTATGGGGATTTCAGAAACTCGAAGGGAACGGGTTAACTTAAAAGTTAAGTTAAGCTAAGTATCAGTATCACAATTCATGGACGCCAACTTCAAATCAACATTTCTCTCGAATTATTTGGGTATATTAATATCATTTCAATTTTTTCTAATTATGACTTTATGTTAAACTTCCATTGTCTTGATGGCAGGTTTCGTCCGGCAGCAGTGAAGGCTGTGATCCATACTGTGCTGGAATGAAGAGCTGACGGACAAGCAGTACGTTGCCGAGGAGACCACCGCATGGTGTAAACACATCAGTGAGCAGATCAAAGAGAGGTTAAAAGGTGATTCAAATGAATGCTAGAATTAGACAGAATTGGACAACATATTAATTTCAAGCCAAGTTAGCCAACTACTAAGGTTGTGGCAACATCTACTATAGTAAATGGTCCAATCAGTTGGACCATTTACACGCTGGAGATAGGCATACCACCCATTTGTACACTGTACCGTTGAACGCTGTGTTTTAGGACGCATCGGTAAGGAAAACGGACGGGAAATAATCTTTTTTCCCCTACATTTTGCGGTCTTCAAAACAACAGAGTCGGTAATTATTATCAAAGTATATGAATTGTGGATCACATAAACAAAAGTTTTTGTGCATTTGCTGGTAAATGGAGGGAGAAATCGGCCCGACAAAAAACGTTTTTGTGTTTGATAGTGCAGCAGGCGGAGGTTGATCTCTGCACAACGCTTTTGTAATGTATCTATGTGTGGGGTTGTGGGGTTAAATTGATATGTTTAAATTATCAAGAACCTTTACAAAAATTAACAATTTACTGACC
The DNA here is from genome assembly GCA_037951105.1 of Echinarachnius parma. Lineage (NCBI taxonomy): Eukaryota > Metazoa > Echinodermata > Echinoidea > Clypeasteroida > Echinarachniidae > Echinarachnius > Echinarachnius parma. Next base: position 74,724 of record JBAMJV010013423.1, read on the forward strand.
ATCTAAGTCATTCAAGCAGAAAATGGGAGGGTGATCCTTGACACTGGCACAGCAGGTGGGGGGGGGGGGGGGGGGAGAGCTCCTGGGCTCGAGCCCCTCCCCTGGCTTATCTTTAGGTTATGTTACAAAGCAATAGATTGGATTATATTCATGAGTTTTGTGACTTTAATAGACAATGACTATCAGAGAGTTAATTTGTTGCATAGAAACTGTTTCATTTCTTCTGTTATGTCAATTGTAAATATTTAATTGATCAATTTGTTGTTTTCTTTTTTATTTTATTCCATTGCTAGTAATTATAGTTGTAGATAAATTTTAATCATAATCTATTTACTCTCACCCCCACAGAGCTGGAGCTGGACAGATTACAAGTGTCATCATTCAGGTTGTGATTGGTGAACAGAGGGGTGAAGGGGTCAAGTAAGTATCAAACCACTACCATCAAAGATTTTTCTCTTTAACTTTTTTTAAAAAAGGGGGAGCCAATCGCTGGTATTTATCACTATCTGTTACAGATGTACATGTATTTCCTGTC